>CM055121.1:289253329-289345829 GCA_029206835.1 Rana muscosa
GCCGCAATGGCGGCTTTGTTTACATCTGAGAACCCGGGCGTGACGTCATCACATCGCGCCCGGGCCTCCAACGGTCATAGAGATGACTGGTGACCATCCGGTCACCAGTCATCTCTATGCTCGTCACGTGACCTCCGGCGCTGGACGATTCTCTCCGGGTCCCCGATGGCACGGGAGAGCCCGGAGAAGCACCGGATGGCGGCAGGAGCGGGGGGATGTCCCCTCCCGCCGCCTATAAGAACGATCAAGCGGCGGAACCGCCACTATGATCGTTCTTATGGTGCACAGAATCGCCGGCACAACAAAAGGATATCTGAATGATGCCTCTAGCTGCACCCATCATTCAGATATCCCCCCACAAAGCCGAGGACGTCATATGACGCCCACCCAGGATGGGAGATCCCATCTGTGGACGTCATTTGACTATGGCTGGGTAGGGAAGTGGTTAAAAATGATCCTGTGTCGGCTTTCCAGCATTTTTCACGACGTGAAAAACGGCCATAAAAAATTTGGAACATGCTCTAATTTTTCACGTCGTTTTTTACATCGTCGTTTTTCTCGTCATGAAAAACGGCCGTGTGTAGGCTTTAACAACGTGAAAAAAAATGCGCATGCTCAGAATCAAGTGATGAGACGGGAGCACTTGTTCTGGTAAAACTAGCGTTCGTAATGGAGATATCACATTCGTCACGCTGTAACGGACTGAAAAGCACGAAGACTGAAAAGCGCGAATCGTCGCTCAACAAAGTTTACTAACATGAAGGGTGGCGCCATACGAATGGAACTTCCCCTTTATAGTGCCGTCCTACGTGTTGTACGTCACTGCGCTTTGCTTGAGCGTTTTTTTCCACGATAGTGTGTAGGCAAGGCAGGCCTGAGAGGAAACACAAAAAATCACGTTGAGAAAAATGCATTTTTTTTCAATGACATTAAAAACGGTCGTGTGTACGCGGCATTAGGAAAGAATCCAGGCCTTTCCTAAAGCAATCTACTGATCTGGCCAGAACCACCTCTGCAGGGAGTCTATTCCACATTTTCACAGCTCTTAAGCCTCGTACACACGGCCGAGATTCTCGTCAGGAAAAAAACTTCGTTTTTCCTGACGAGAATCTTGACAAGAATCTTGTCCCGGCCGAGTGTACACACGTACCTTTCAAAAGAACCCGCCGTTCTTTTGAATGGCACGAACGCGGTGACGTCATCGACTACGACGAGCGTGCGCTCGTCACATTCGATGCCGTCGCCGCCATCTTGCTACACCCTATGCCTATGCCTAGGAAGCTACCGCGCATGCGTCAAAGTCATTTCGAGCATGCGCGGGTTTCCACAGCGACAGGTAAGTGTACACACGCTCGGGTTTCTCGTCGAGAAACAGGCCGACAAAATTCTCGACGAGAAAAAAGACCGCAGGTCGTCTTTTTTCTCGTCGGGGAATCTGGCCAGTTTTCTTGACGAGAAAACTGAAACCCGCGTACACACAGACGGTTTTCTCGGGCAAGAAAGCTCTCCTGGCAGTTTTCTTGACGTTTTTTGCAGAGAAAACCGGTCGTGTGTACGCGGCCTTAGGCTCCAATTACACTGAAGCTGATAAACTGCAGTTTATAGGCGTTTTTGTAAAAAGCCCATTAACTGCACTCTATGTTAGCCTATGTGTTCATGTACACATAGCGCACCCAGTTGTGTGACATTAGCGCATTAATATTCCCTATTGCGTAGCTCCCAACTGTCCCTGATTTTGAGGGACTGTCCCTGATTTTGAGCAATGTCCCTCTGTCCCTCATTCCTCCTCATTTGTCCCTCATTTTGGTCTGATCTTTATAGTTGTATATAAAATGCACTTTTTATCTTTAAAAAAGTGTTTTCCAGTGCTAAACCTTTCATCCAAATTATAAATGGCTGCATTTGTACATTTTAAAAGTCAATATAAGGAATAGTAGTGGTAAAAAAAAGTCCCTTGTGGATTTAACCACATCAATACCGGGCACTTTAGCCCCCTTCCTTCCCAGACCAATTTTCAGCTTTCAGCGCTCTCGCATTTTCAATGACAATTGCGCGGTCATGCTACACTGTACCCAAATGAAATTATTATCATTTTGTTCACACAAATAGAGCTTTCTTTTGGTGGTATTTATTCACGACTACGTTTTTTATTTTTTGCGATATACGCAAAAAAAGAGCGGAAATTTGGGAAAAAAAATATATTTTCGTCTTTCTTTTTTTTAAAAAATCCAATAAAATCGAATTTTGCCATAAATTTAAGCCAAAATGTATTCTTCTACATGTTTTTGGTAAAAAAAATTCCATTAAGTGTATAATAATTGGTTCGTGTGATCACGGACATATGTACACAAATGATCATTGGGACATGTGATTTTACTGTCACATATGTGGGGGACAGGTGTTTTTACTATGTGGGGACATGTGTGGGGACATGTATTTTGGGGACATGTATTTTGGGGACATGTTTGTGTTTACACTGTGTGGGGACACTAGGCTGGTGATCAGTGAGTAAAAAGCTGAAAAAAACAGCTCATACTCACTGATCACCAGCCAGCTGCAGCGATCCGCTCTCCTCCTCTCCTCACCGACGACTTCTGTGTGAGGAGAGGAGAGCTGATTGCCTAGCAACCGGCTCTCTGTTTACATCACATGACGGCTGTGATTGGACACGGCTGTCATGTGATCAGGAGGGCAAATCACAGAGCCCTCCTGCTGAATCGAGATGCGCCGTGTCCGGGTGACACGCGTGCATCGGGATCGCGCCGCTGCGTGGGAACGCGTGTGCGCGATCCCCCTCCTTCTGAGGGAAGTTCCTGAACGTCCACTCAGAAGGAGAGAGTGCCCACCCGGCCGTATATATACAGTAGCCGGGTGGGAAGTAGTTAAAGCGGAGGTTCACCCAAACTGGCAACATTATTCTAAAACAATCATTGCACAGCACACATACTGAATTGCCACAACATTTATTTATTTATTTTTAAATAAATACCTTAGTATAGCCATCTAAACTGTGACTTCCGGGATTTCCCTCCCGTGGGAGTAGGCGTATCTTATCTTTTTCCCCGGCGCCGCAATGTGATGTGGGACTTGTCTTGTCACATTCAGCTCTCCATCACAGATTGTCCAGGAAGTGACGTTTCGTCACCGCCATCTTGCTACACCCCACACTCCTGCACAGTAATGATAGAGTGAGAAGGGGGCAAGCGGACATCTTGTTACACCCACAGGAAGTTTCAGATTTCACAGTTATTTTAAACATAAAACGGAGCTTATATGCTTAAATACAGTATTTGCAAATCCGTTTTGTGTTGAAAATAACTGTGAAATCTAAAACTCCGGTGGGTGTAACAAGATGTCCGCTTGCCCCCTGATCACTCTATCATTACTGTTCAGGAGTGTGGGGTGTAGCAAGATGGCGGCGATGAAACGTCACTTCCTGGACAATCTGTGATGGGGAGCCGAATGTGACAAGACACCGTGCCGCAAAATCTCGAGAGATTTCACCGCTTCCAGGAAGTGATTGCTTGTGGGCTTCACAATGCCCACAAGCAAAATGGAAACTCCCTCAAACGGATTTTATAAGTCCTTCTTTGCAGAGAAAACGGACCACGGTTATATACAGCGACCAAGTAGTGAGTGTACCTTCCTATTCATATACCCCAGTGTCAGGGTCACCTGTGGCCAGGTGACAGATGCACACCGTAGGGGGACAGGAGTGCACCGCGAGGTAGTGAACCCTATGGCTGGCTTCTGCGGGTAGGAAACTGGGTGGTTGTGGAAAGCGGGACCAGAGGAGCACAACCGGGATCCTAACGGAAGCTAGAGCCAAGATTCCCCAGGGCACGGAGTCTAAGACCCAGCTGGTCTTCTCCAGGGCCTCTAGTGGTGAGGATGTTAAGCTGCAGGCTGGGACCAGGTCGCGGCCCCTGGAGTTTCCTAGCTCACGCCCCGTAGGATAAGGGGAAAAGAGGGGAAGCAGCAGCACAAGATAAGAGAGAACCGAATAACAAGCCGAAGGTCAGGGGCCACAAGCAGACAAGGATAACGAAAGAACGAGCCGAAGGTCAAGGGTCACGAGCAGACAGGGATAGTCGGGGACAAGCCAATAACGTAACAGAGAGACAGACGTAGCACACGGCAGGCTTTAATTAACCTTTTTTTTTTTGGTTAATACTCCTTTAAGGGGGTGTGGCAGGGGTGTGTTCTATGCCTACATATATTTGCTAGTAGGTGTCCCTCATTCCCATCTCAGTATGTTGGGAGGTATGCTATTGTCTTCCTGATTCTCCTCCCAGGCCAATCAGGCAGCAGTTCCTGAGGCCCGATTGGACTCTTAGGACTCCCGGGCCAATCGAGTCTCAGTCAGGGCCCACTTCCTATTTGGTCTGGAGCAGAAGCGAGGAAACTGCAGCCTGGATCCATGTTTGCCTGATCTGGGTCCTAGCCTTGTTCTTAAAGGGAAAACCCTAACCCTTAACCCTAACCCTTAACCCTAACCCCTAACCCTAACCCCAACCCTAACCCTAACCCCAACCCTGACCCTGACCCCGACCCTGACCCCAACCCCAACCCTAAACCCTAAACACCAACCCCAACCCCAACCCCAACCCTAACCCTAACCCTAAACCCTAAGGAAAGGAGGCCTCTGATCGCCGGGGGGATATCGGCATTTTCATTCGTCTCCTGCAGGGGGGGGGCAGATTGCCGCATTTTTGTCCATCTTTGCCCCCCAAAAAAATATTGAGCACCAGCCGCCTCTGCACTTGAGACGGAAAAATGGACTGAGGACAGAGATTCCCCAGACCCTTTCTCTGCAGCCCCAGCTGCACTGCACGGTGAATGAATGGGAAGTGCTCTAAGGCTCCCTGCACCTTCACAAACAGAAGCATAATAAACACAATTTACTATGCTTCCGTGATGAATGGACACAGTGAGTGATGATCGGTGCCAACCGCTCACTGTGTTCATTCAGGAAAGGAAGGGGCCGGTAAATAGGACATATTTCCCGCACACACCCCCCGCTCTCCATCCTGAAACATTGCCCCGGTGTGCCCTCAGCAGTTGCTGGGGGGAGAGAGGAGAAGAGGGAAGCTGGCAATGCTGCAGAGGAAGGGGGGGGCACAAGGGAGGCCCGGACAGCGTGGGGGGGGGGGGGCGCAGATACCAATCACCCTGCAGTGCAGCCAGAAAAAGGAGGAGAAGCATTTAGTGTCCTTAGTACAGTGGCAGTCTATACTGTATTTATAGCACTGGTGATATCAGTGTCAGTTAGTCAGTTCGGTCCAGCATTAGTTAGTGTCAGATTGTTTGCCGCAATATCAGTCCCATTATAAGTCGTTGATCGCCGGCATAAGCAGTATAAAAAAATAATTAAAAATAGTGGTATGTTTCTCATAATTTGTAGAGGCTATAACGTTTACACAAACCAATCAATATACACTTACTGGGATTTTTTAAAATAAAAAACATGTAGCAGAATAAATTTTTGCAAAAAATTTTGAAGAATTTTTTTAAAAAAAATTGTTTTATTGGATATGTTTTCCATAATTTTGTCATTTATTTTTTTTTCTTGGCAAAAAAGAAAAAAATATATGCTGATCAAATACCACCAAAAGAAAGCTCTATTTGTGCGAAAAAAAATGATATAAATTGAATTTCATTTGTTGCATGATCGCGCAATTACCAGTTAAAGTAGCGCAGTGCTTTAACCACTTAAGGACCGGGCCTATTTTTCAAACTTGTTGTTTACAAGTTCAAATTATTTTTTTTAGCTTGAAAATTACTTAGAACCCCCAACCATTATATATATATTTTTTCAGACACCCTAGAGAATAAAATGGCGGTCGTTGCAATACTTTATGTCACACCGCATTTGCGCAGCGATCTTACAAATGCATTTCTTTAAAAAACAATCTGAATTAAAAAAATAAGAAAACAGTAAAGTTAAACACAATATTTTTTTTTATATTGTGAAAGATGATGTTACTCCGAGTAAATTGATACCCAACATGTCACGCTTCAAAATTGCGCCCGCCAGTGGAATGGCGACAAACTTTGACCCTTAAAAATCTCCATTGGAGAGGTTTAAATTTTTTAACAGGTTACCAGTTTTGAGTAACAGAGGAGATGTAGTGCTAGAATTATTGCGCTCGCTCTAACGATCGCGGTGATATTTGACATGTGTGGTTCAAACACCGTTTACCTATGCGGGCACGACTTACGTATGCGTTCGCTTCGGCGCGCGAGCTCGGCGGGACGGGGCGCTTTAAAATATATATATATATATGTATATTATTATTTATTTAACTTTTTATTTTTACACTGTCCCTTTAAAAACATATTTTTTGGATCACTTTTATTCCTATTATAATGAATGTAATGCGGCGTACACACGATCGTTTTTCATGCCATTTTTTCTCGTTGTTTTTTTTCATGTTTCCTCTCAAGCCTGTCTTGCATCCACACGATCATTAAAAAAAACGTTTGAGCAAAGCGCAGTGACGTACAACACGTACAACGGCACTATAAAGGGGAAGTTCCGCTCGAATGGAGCCACCCTTCATGTTAGTAAACTTTGTTGAGCAGCGATTCGCGCTTTTCAGCCTCGTGCTTTTCAGTCTGTTACAGCGTGACGAATGTGATATCTCCATTACGAACGCTAGTTTTACCAGAACGAGCGCTCCCGTCTCATACTTGATTCTGAGCATGCGCGTTTTTTTTCCCCTCGTAAAAGCATACACACTATCGTTTTTCACGTCGTTAAAAAAAAACGACATGAAAAACGACGTGAAAAAATAGAGCATGTTCGAAATTTTTAATGGCCGTTTTTCACGCCGTTAAAAATGCTCTGGAGCATACACACGATCGGTTTTAATGGCCATTTTAAAAAATGGCATTTTTAACGGCATGAAAAACGATCGTGTGTATGGGGCATAAGGCTTCATGCCCACGGACGTTTTTACAGCCACTTTTATGAGTGTTTTTTGCATCTTAAAAACGTCTCTCCATGTTAGCCTATGGCCTCATGCCCACCATGACGTTTTTGAGCTGTAAATGGCATAGGCGTTTTTAAGCTGCAAAAAAAAAAAACAGGACCAGTGCGTTCTGAAGCTCCAGTGTTAGAGCTGTAAAGACGTCAGACGCCGGCAAAAGGCGTTAAACGCGATTTAACAAGACTTAACCCTGTGTTAAGCCTCGTTCGGCGTTTCTTTCACTATTCAAAATCAATAGTTCCCTATTGAAGCCCATTGATTTGAATAGGGGTCGCACCAGAAGTCGGATCAAGATGATTCGACTTGCGGGGTGACTCGTGTGCTGAGAATCTTGAAGGGGAACCCCGCGAAAAAAATAAAAAAAAATTCCGTGAGTTTCCCTAAAAAGAACGATACCAGACCCTTAGGGGGAACCCAACACCAAAAAAAATGGCGTGGGGGTTCCCCCAGGATCCATACCAGACCCTTATCCGAGCACGCAGCCCGGCAGGTCAGGAGAAGGGGGGCGAGCGAGCGCCCCCCCTCCTAGACCATACCAAGCCACATGCCCTCAACATGAGGGGTTGTTGCTTTGGGGCAGGGGGGCACTGCACTCCCCCGCCCCAGAGCACCTTGTCCCCATGTTGATGAGGACAAGGGCCTCTTCCCAACAACCCTGGCCATTGGTTGTCGGGGTCTGCGGGTGGGGGGCTTATCAGAATCTGGGAGCCCCCTTTAATAAGGGGGCCCCCAGATCCTGGCCCCTCACCCTATGTGATTGAGTATGGGGTACATCGTACCCCTAGAAATTAAAAAAAATCAAAAGTCCCCCTACCTATTCACCTGGGGGGAAAAAGTGTCAATATGGGACTGTGACGTCATAAGGGGCGGGGTCATGGGGTGACATCACCCGGTGACTCTGCCCCATACCTATATAAGTCGCACCGCGCACACGCCATTACAGCGGGAGAGAGCGTCGTGTCAACATCGGAAGAAGACCGGAGGGAAGAAGACGACGGAGAAGACCGGGCCACCGCTAGCAAAAGAGAAGAAAATAGCGGAGGAGCCCGGCAGAAGGCACCGGCGAGCGGAAAAAACCGAAGAGCGGGAGGAGAGGTTGGAGAGAGCGGAGGAGTCGGAAGAGACCCCGGAAATCGGAAGAGACCCCCGGAGCTGCCTAATAAATTACTTTCAAACCTGTGTAGTGTTTTTTATTGACACTTTTTTCCCCAGGTAAATGGGAAGGGGTACAATGTATCCCATACTCATTCACATAGGGTGGGGGCCGGGATCTGGGGGCCCCCTTATTAAAGGGGGCTCCCAGATTCCGATAAGCCCCTCCGCCCGCAGACCCCGACAACCAACGGCCAGGGTTGTCGGGAAGAGGCCCTTGTCCTCATCAACATGGGGACGAGGTGCTTTGGGGTGGGGGGCGCAGTGCCCCCCTTGCCCCAAAGCACCAATCCCCCATGTTGAGGGTATGTGGCTTGGTATGGTCTAGGAGGGGGGGCACTCGCTCGCCCCACCTTTCCTGACCTGCCAGGCTGCGTGCTCGGATAAGGGTCTGGTATGGATCCTGGGGGAAACCCCACGCCATTTTTTTTGGTGTGAGGGTTCCCCTTAAGATCCATACCAGACCGAATGGTCTGGTATCTTTCTTTGGAGGGAACCTCGCGCAAAATTTTTTTTTTTACATTTTTGCGGGGTTCCCCTACAAGATTCTCAGCACACGATCTTGATCCGACTTCTGGTGAGACCTCTATTCAAATCAATGGGCTCCCATAGGAAACCATTGATTTTGAACAGGGCCGGACTGGCCTACCGGGATACCGGGACATATCCTGGTAGGCTGCCTGACCTGGGGCCGCTTTGCGTTTTGGCTGTGGCTGCAGTGCTCTAGTCTACATGTCACATCTTCTCCCCGCTGTGTCACTCGCAACTCACAGAGCTTAGTCTGAAATGTATTTCGCCGCGCTGTGACAAATGCCCACCTCCTTCTAGACCAGTGTGTGTGATAGGCTGAACACTGCGTCTATTTCCTGCAATTAGATCAGTATTCTGCCTATCACACACGCTGGTCTAGGAGGAGGCGGGACCTTTGTCACAGCGCGGCCAAAGTAAATTTCATATTAAGCTTCGTGAGTCGTGAGTCGTGACACAGCGGGGAGACCGCTGTATGTAGTCCACTGTCCAGGTACTGACTGGTGGTCAGAGGTGTTGCTAGGCGGGTGCGGTCCGCACCCGCTGGAGGGGTGACAGGCACCATCACGAAGCTAGCAAAAGCCCAGGCTCCTTTAGGCAGTTTTTTTTAAAGCCAGCCCGGAACACACCTCCAGCGCCGCAGCCTGTGTCTTCCTCCTCCTCTCTTCACTCCTTCGCTGATGCCTGAGCCTGTGTAACTATCTATTCTCCACTGGGTGTCCTCTCCAGCTGCCGCCCTGCCGTTCTGTGTACCTGGTGCAGTTAAGGGACGGGGGTCAGCTTGCGATGGGTGGGGTGTCCTGTCCTGTCCTTCGCCACTTGAGCCGAGGTGTTGTGATGGGTGGGTTGAGCCGCTCCTCAGAGTTGGTGGGATAAGTGCAGTGTTTGTGTCCGACTCTGGTGCCCTGTTCTGGTTTGTGTGTGTGTGTGTGGGGGGGGGGGGGAGCTGGTGGCTTGATGATGAGATGTTAGTTTTTGATGCTGTTCTATTTAGCTATATAGAATATATGTATATAAATAATCTGTGACTGCTATATATACTGTATATAAACTAATATAGCCGTGACTGCTACATTTTTTTTAGCCGTGACTGAGCCGCCCAGTGCAGGGTGGGCGGCTCAGTCAACTACTATAACTATATATAGTTGCAGCACCCCAACCCCCCCCCCAGCAGTTATCAGATCGTCTAACGGGGGTTGGGGTGCTGCAGCTATATTATATATATACTGTGAGGGGGTTAGCTCGGCAGCGGGTGTGTGTGACCCCCGGGATGGGCTCCCCACACAAAACAGGCCCAGCAAACGGAGGTTGTGGTTTTCAAAATCAAAAAGGTGCGGTTTATTTTCTATTTACAGTGACAAAACACAGCAAAGCAAAAGAAACATAAACAAAATAAATCCTGGTCAAGTTGACCTCTGACTAAACATACAGGTTTCCTAACTAACAACTGGGATCAGCCTAGTGCTGTCCTAGTCCCTAAGTCCCTGGTTTTAAATGTCCAAGCAAATAGCCACACAGGCTTTGTCTCACCGCACAGGGGTTCACTCTCCCTAGACAGTCCACACAGGTCTGGTTCCAGGCATGAGCTAACATCTAATGAAGCTGGGAGTTCTTATAGAGGCCTAAATGAGCTGACAAGCTTCAGCTGGTCTCATCAACTCCCTGTCTGCACGACGCCCCACACTCTCCCTAGACATATGAGTCATCCATGAGCCCACTAGCCTTAGCTGGGCTTATACAACTCTCCACCTAGTTGTATAAGTCGGCGTAAAGCCTGAATCTGGGCGAAATATATCTACCCCCCCGGATGCAACCAGGTGACTTTACCTTCCTGCTGTCACATACCCCCCCCTCTTGTTTTAACCTCGGGGTTGGAACACCAGCAATCAGGCATTCATGTACTCGAGACAAAGCATCCACATTCCCCATTTGAACGCCAGGGCGATGCTTTACTGTGAAGTTGAATTCCTGGAGGGCCAGGAACCACCTATTCACTCTTCTATTTGTTTCCTTGTTTTGAGCCATCCACTTTAACGGAGCGTGATCCGTAACCATGTCAAAGTGCCTACCTAGCAGGTAGTACCGAAGGGAATCTAGAGCCCACTTCACCGCTAAACACTCCTTTTCAACGGTGGCGTAATTTACCTCATGGGACTTCAACTTCCTGCTGAGGTAAATGACTGGGTGCTCTTCCCCGTTCCAGACCTGGGACAATACTGCTCCTAACCCCACATCTGACGCATCACTTTGTACGACAAAGTCTTTAGAGAAGTCGGGTGAGTACAACACTGGCTGGCTACATAAGGCTTGTTTCAAGAATTGGAATGCTGCCTCAGCCTCGGGGGTCCATTTAATCATGACCGACCCTTTCCCCTTCGTCAGGTTGGTTAGGGGCACAGCCTTAGAAGCAAAGTGGGGAATGAATCGCCGATAATACCCAGCGATTCCCAGAAAGGCTCGTACCTGCTTCTTGCTGTTGGGACGTGGCCAACTCTGGATGGCCTCGACTTTGTTGAGTTGGGGTTTTATTACTCCCCTCCCAATGGTGTACCCAAGATATTTGGCCTCCTCCTGCCCAATGGTACACTTCTTGGGGTTAGCCGTAAACCCCGCTTCCCGAACAGAGTCCAGGACTGCTTGCACTTTTGGCAGATGTGAGGCCCAATCTGTGCTATGGACAATTACGTCATCCAGGTAAGCCGCAGCATACTTCCGATGGGGCCTCAGCATCTGGTCCATTTTCCGCTGGAATGTGGCCGGCGCATTCTGTAACCCGAACGGCATTCTTTTATATTGGAACGCCCCGTCTGGGGTTACAAATGCGGTTTTCTCTTTGGCCGACTTGGCCAGGGGGATTTGCCAATACCCTTTTGTGAGGTCAAGAGTCGTCATGTATCGGGCTGTTCCCAGCCGGTCGATCAACTCATCTATACGTGGCATGGGGTAGGTGTCAAATTTTGTAACTTTGTTCAACTGACGAAAATCGTTACAAAATCGCCAGCTCCCATCCGGTTTAGGCACCAACACGATGGGACTAGACCAATCACTTTGGGACTCCTCTATCACCCCTAAGTTCAGCATTTTCTGTACTTCCTCCCGTATTGCCTCCCGTCGGGCCTCTGGGATCTGATAGGGTTTTAACTTCACCCTTTCACCGGGCAGGGTAATGATATCATGCTCTACCCCAGATGTTTGTCCCGGCAGCTCAGAGAATACCTCCTTGTTGCGAAGCACAAACTCCTTAACCTCCTGTTGTTGGGGTTGTGACAAGGTGGCTGCTATTCCAACCTCAGGAATCACGCAACCAGTTTGAGCTGGTGACCAAGTGTCTGCGACTAGGGACTCTCTATCCCTCCAGGCTTTCAACAGATTAACGTGATAGATCTGTTCGGGCTTTCGCCTTCCTGGTTGTCTGACCTTGTAATTCACTTTGCTCACTTTTTCCATTATCTCGTAGGGGCCTTGCCATTTGGCAAGGAATTTACTTTCAACCGTAGGGACAAGTACCAGTATCCTATCCCCCGGGGAAAAGGTACGGGTCTTGGCTCCACGGTTGTACACTCTCTGCTGTGCTAACTGCGCTTGGGCCAAATGTTCCTTCACGATGGGCATTACCTGTGCAATTCGGTCTTGCATCAGGGCGACATGCTCAATCACACTCCTGTGGGGAGAACTCTCACTTTCCCAAGTTTCCTTGGCAATATCCAACAGCCCTCTTGGGTGTCTCCCATACAGTAACTCAAAGGGGGAGAATCCCGTAGAGGATTGGGGCACCTCCCTAATAGCAAACATCAGATAAGGAAGTAGACAGTCCCAATCCTTTCCATCTCTATCCACCACTTTCTTCAACATTTGTTTTAGGGTTTTGTTGAATCTTTCAACCAGCCCATCGGTTTGGGGGTGATACACAGATGTACGTAATTGCGTCACTTTGAATAATTTACACAGCTCCTTCATAACCCGGGACATAAAGGGTGTACCTTGGTCCGTAAGCAGTTCTTTACAAATACCCACCCGGCTAAACACAAGAGATAGCTCTTTGGCTATGGTTTTGGCCGAGGTATTTCGGAGAGGGATCGCTTCTGGATAACGGGTGGCATAGTCCATTATAACTAATATGTACTGGTGCCCCCTAGCGGACTTGATTATAGGACCTACCAAATCCATGGCGATCCTCTCAAACGGGACCTCAATGATGGGTAGAGGGACCAGCGGGCTACGGAAATGTGGCATCGGGGCCGACCTCTGACACACAGGGCAGGAGGAACAATAATTTTCTACGTCCTTCATCACCCCCGGCCAATAGAATCTCTGTAATACCCTCTCTCGGGTTTTCTCTGTCCCCAGATGACCTCCAAGAATGTGCCCATGGGCCAACTCCAACACCAACTTCCTGTAAGGTTTGGGCACCACAAGCTGCTCAACGGTTTCTTCTGCCCTTTTTGCCACCCGATACAGTAGGTCCTTCTCTACGCTGAAGTATGGGTAAGTGCAGGTATTATCTGGGTTCACTAACTCGCCATCTATTTTCACTACGTTTTCCCGTGCCTTTATTAGGGCGGGGTCTTTCAACTGTTCTGTGGCAAAGTTTTCCCTGTGAACCTCAAGATCAGAAAACTCCACAGACGGTAGGTTTTCGTCTGAGGAGGTGGGCTCCTCTCCAGTTTCTTGAGTCTCCCCTGCCAATACTGATAAGGGAAATTCCGGAGAGTCCTCACCACTCTCAGGGGAGTTCTGGCTATCACATTCCTGGTACATAGGGGCACCAGTGAGGGGCTCAGGATCATCCCACAGTTCCCAGAACTTCGGAAAATCCCTTCCCACAATGGCGTCATGCGGTAACTGAGATACTAAGCCCACTGGATGAGAGAGGGTACCTTTGGGGGTCTCGAAACACACTGTAGTCACTGGATACTCTCGGGTGTCCCCATGCACACAAATAACAGCTACCTTGCTATTCCCAGAGACCTCTGTTTTAACTAACTCAGCCTTTATCAGGGTCACAAGGCTACCTGAATCCAGCAATACCACAACATTTCTACCATTAACACACATTTTGCATAAATGTTTCTCAGTTCCTCGAATGGCAGTGCATGCGACTGTCGCACACAGCGACTGACGTCTGCCCGTCAGAAAGTCACACTGCATGGGTTCCTCCACAACCGGGCAATTGGCTGCAATATGTCCCGCTTGCCGGCAGCGGTAGCAAACGATCCTTCTTGCCGCCTCTTGAGCCGCTGATTTCCCAGGCTGTTCTCGCCAAACTTGGGGTAGAGCTCCCACCCTCTCACTCTCTCCACCCTCACCCCTTGGAATCCTCTTATCCGCCCCTGGGGATGGTCTGGTCTTAGGGTGGAAAGTCCGAGTGTCTCTGGAAGAGGCCGTCAGGTTCTCTGTAGCCAAGTATTTCTCCACACGATCCACAAGACCATCGGCCGTCTCTGGGTCTCCATGGCTTACCCACTTTTGGATGGCAGTAGGAAGAGCTCTCAAAAACCGATCCATTACAACACGTTCCACAATCTTTGGTGCGGACAAAGTCTCTGGCTGTAGCCACTTTCTGCTCAGGTGAATGAGATCATACATTTGAGACCTGGGGGGTTTTCCAAGCTGGAAAGTCCAGTTATGCACACGCTGAGCCCGGACAGCCTGGGTGACACCCAGCCTTGCCAATATTTCAGCTTTTAGCATCACATAGTCTTTTGCTTGGTTAGGCTCTAGGTCATAGTAAGCTTTCTGCGATTCACCAGTTAACAGAGGAGCCACCAGTCCAGCCCACTGCTCCTCAGGCCACTTTTCTCTTTCAGCGGTCCTTTCAAATGTGGTCAAAAATACCTCTGGATCATCCTCTCCAGTCATTTTTGTCAATAAACGACTCACCCCAAAGGACGCGGTATTAGTGGGACGGCTTTCCTCACTGGTCTGCAGACGTTGCTGCATTACTGCTTCCATCTGTTGTTGTAGTCTCTGCTCTTGCTTCTGCAACAGGTCTATGAAGCGGGCCTCAGATTGCTGCTGGGCTCGTTGCTGAGCCTCCAGACTCTGTTGCAAAGTTGCGTTTGTCTGCTGCTGGGCTGCAAGGCTCTGTTGATGAGCTTGCTGCTGGGCTGCGAAGTTCTGTTGTTGAGCTGCAAGGCTCTGTTGATGAGCTGCAAGGCTCTTTTGCAAACCTGCATTTGTCTGCTGTTGATTGGCATTTGCTAGAGCCAGCTGCTTCAGTATCTCCTCCATGCTGGCTTAAAAAAAAAACTGCCCGCATTCTCCACCAACTGTGAGGGGGTTAGCTCGGCAGCGGGTGTGTGTAACCCCCGGGATGGGCTCCCCACACAAAACAGGCCCAGCAAACGGAGGTTGTGGTTTTCAAAATCAAAAAGGTGCGGTTTATTTTCTATTTACAGTGACAAAACACAGCAAAGCAAAAGAAACATAAACAAAATAAATCCTGGTCAAGTTGACCTCTGACTAAACATACAGGTTTCCTAACTAACAACTGGGATCAGCCTAGTGCTGTCCTAGTCCCTAAGTCCCTGGTTTTAAATGTCCAAGCAAATAGCCACACAGGCTTTGTCTCACCGCACAGGGGTTCACTCTCCCTAGACAGTCCACACAGGTCTGGTTCCAGGCATGAGCTAACATCTAATGAAGCTGGGAGTTCTTATAGAGGCCTAAATGAGCTGACAAGCTTCAGCTGGTCTCATCAACTCCCTGTCTGCACGACGCCCCACACTCTCCCTAGACATATGAGTCATCCATGAGCCCACTAGCCTTAGCTGGGCTTATACAACTCTCCACCTAGTTGTATAAGTCGGCGTAAAGCCTGAATCTGGGTGAAATATATCTACCCCCCCTGGATGCAACCAGGTGACTTTACCTTCCTGCTGTCACAATAGTTATAGTAGTTGACTGAGCCGCCCACCCTGCACTGGTCTGATAACCAGGAATGGGGTGGGGGTACCGCTGCGTCCGCCACCCATGCATAGTAGCTGAGCCACCCTAAGCTGGTCTGTTAAGTGGTGTGGGTGGGGTGTCCACAGCCCAAGTGTAGATAGACAGTGACCTACACCCACATCAGATCCGTCCAGCGAGCCTAAGGTCACAGGAGCATCTTGCCGTCTTCCCTGGCTGCAGCCATCAGATACCATCCATCATGCCCACAGTCCAGCAAGCAACTCACCTTGTTGTCGGCAGGTCACAGCATCTTGCCATCTTCCCTGCAGCCTTCAGATCCCATCCAGCAAGCAACACACTGTGTCAGCAGGTCAGTTCCAAAATCTGAATCAAATCATCAATGCCAAGGATGCCATTGTCTGCTGTCCCCAGGGCAGTGTTATATGGGAATTTTTTTTATTGGGGGGGGGGGTGTGACACCATGTTTTACCGCACCAGGTGACACCAACCCTAGTGACGCCACTGCTGGTGGTGAAGCTTATTGATGGGCACAGTGAGGGTTATTGATGGGCATCATTGAGTCTTATTGACGGGCACAGTGACGCTGCATTGATGGGCAGTGACGCTGCATTGATGGGCAGTGACGCTGCATTGATGGGCACAGTGAGGCTGCATGGATGGGCACAGTAAAGCTGTATGGACGGGCACAGCGAAGGCTGCATGGACGGGCACAGTAAAGCTGCATGGATGGGCACAGTGAGACTGCATGGACGAGCACAGTGAGGCTGCATGGACGGGCACAGTGAGGCTGCATTTGATGGGCACAGTGAGGCTGCATTGATCTCCTGTACCATGCCCACAGCCTCTGACATCTCCTGTATCATGTCCACAGCCTCTAACCATCTCTTTTTTCATGTCCACAGCCTCTGACCATTTCTTGTCTTTTATCATATTTGCAGTCTCTGAGGGAGTCTGGAGAGGAGTCAACAGTGGGAGCACCGCCGGGATTGGGATTATGGGAGAAGTCAAATTTGTGTGGACTGTGGAGAGGAGACTATAGGATAAAACCAGAGCCACCAAGCTGGAGCCGACTGACTGATCCCTGCATGGTGCACCTGAGAGGAGGTCAGTGACAGCCCCGCCAGGCTAATCTGAGGGGGGTCACTGATGTAAGGGGGGAGTAAATACAATAATGTAAGGGGGCACTGATATAAAAGGTTTCCCCCTCATATTAGTAACCCACCCCCTCTTACCTTAGTGTGTTCTTTCTGCGGAAGGTGGTCTCTGGTCACCAGAGCCCCCCCCCAACATTCCCTGGGTCCCTGGTGCCCCCCTTGATGATTGCTCCACTTTTTACTGGCATTTGCTGTTGTACATATAAAGCCCTATGTGCTTTCATATCTGTTTTATCTACCGTATATATAATACACTCAAATGTGCTTTAAAATGCGTGGTTTTCCCTTTTATGAATAAGAAAATTACGTTATGCTGTTGGGCTGGTATAATAATGCTATGGGGCTGGTATTAAATTTTTTCCAGGGCTGGTTTTAATTCCCAGTCCGGCCCTGATTTTGAATAGAGAAAGAAAAACGCTGCTGAAAGCTAGCGCGGCGAAACGTGCATTGAATTCAATGCAAAATGTGGAAAAAAAATAGATTTCCTGACAGACTCCATTGCAGACTACCTGTGGGTTAACCCTGCCTCCTCTCCAATCCTATAGGATCCCATACCCATAAAAGTCAGCTCACCGCTCTGGACTGTGTTCCTTTTTTGTCCTCCTCTTGGACCAACAACAGCGTTCGCACTTACTAGTTGACGTCCAGTCCGGATGAATAAGCCCAGAGCAGGGCTGGAGTCGGGCATGTTGTTTGAACACTATGGAGCAAGAGCCCAGCATTCGGCAGATATGTGGCTTCCAGACATAATGTTCCAGTGGGACTGCCAGTCCATGCCCAGGAAGGACGTTCCGTATGGTGCAGCTGCCCGGCAAGGCCGAAGTCGGTACATTTAGCTCATTGTAATGAAAATCCATGGCAGAATTTTTTGTTTTCTATGTATATTGTCTTGTTTTGTGTGTTGTTTTCCCTCAATGGCACCTGGAACGCTCTTGCATTCCAGGACGCCGCGGCTCTTCCGGCCGCGGCCGCGGGGCATCTCTGCGCATGCGTGAGGCTACGGGTGAAACCGAGGCTTGGTTTGCGCATGCGCGGTGTGCCGGTGGGTCCGGCGGCCGCACAGGCGCCCACCGCTCAGTCTCTTGACACAGGAGCCGCGGCGGTGACAAAAAAGTGTTTTGTCAGCCTGCGCTGTCAAGCCCCTTAGGCATTGAGTAGATCTTTGCTCAGACCCTGCACTTCCCCTGGGTCTCTTTATACGTGGGATTCAAGTGCAAGGGATTACCTCTTAAAGGGGAAGTACCCCTTATTACTTATTCTATTCCCCATCCTGCTCCGTCCTAGGACGATCATTCATTATAGGGTGTGGAAGTGCCTTGGTATCCCTGCGGGGACCATGGTCAGGTTGCCGCCCTCTGCGGCCAGTCCTCATGCACAGGGTGTGTTTAGGCAAGGTGGAAGGACCAGGAAAGCGTGTGAGCTTGCCTATGGACATGTGTCTTACGGCATGTCTCCCCCCCTCTTTTTTCTTCCTTTATGTTTCCAGGTCAAAGTGTCAGCTTGTATCTCGAGACGGTAAAGACCTTGCCAGGCTGCAACGTCAGCTTTTCTTCATCCAGGTCCAGACACCATGACTTTTGTCTGGGACCCAAAAGCAAGGAGATGTTCCCATTCCTCCTCAAACAAAGAAGATGTTCCCATTCCTTCTCAAACAAAGGAGATGTTCCCATTCCTCCTCAAACAAAGGAGATGTTCCCATTCCTCCTCAAACAAAGGAGATGTTCCCATTCCTCCTCAAACAAAGGAGATGTTCCCATTCCTCCTCAAACAAAGGAGATGTTCCCATTCCTCCTCAAACAAAGGAGATGTTCCCATTACTCCTCTAATAAAGGAGATGTTCCCAATCCTCCACAAACAAAGGAGATGTTCCCATTCCTCCTTCAATCAGAAAAGATGTTCCCACTTCTCCTCAAACAAAGGAGACGTTCCCATTCCTCCTCAATCAAGGAGAAGTTTCCATTCCTCCTTTATTCAGAGGAGATGTTCCCATTCCTCCTCCAGACACCGTACCTACCGCCATGTCAGCTGCTCCGATCACGGAGCCTGCCGGGGACGCCGGACATGAGTCCCGGAGGGCAAATCGCCTGGCGACCCATGCTATGCCTAGGCGGTAAAAAAAAAAAAGACTGAGATCCTACAAATAGAGTCTCTAGTGAAACGTGTGATGCGGCAATCCCTAAAAGAGTAGGGTACATTCCGCACGCGGAGCCAGTCCACCACTTTATCTGGCTCCCTGGCTGACGAGACCCAGGAGGATCTAGGCCCATTCCAGCCTTATGATGCCTCCCCTAATTCCTTGCATAGTCTTTCAGAGGCTTCGATTTTTCACCTTAGTTTCATCACTAATTGAAGCGGCCAAATGAAAGCCTTTAAGTAAGAAGACACTTCCACTTCCCTGGCCAAACAAAGGAATTTCCTTAGACATGGTGGGAAAGAGTGCTCCGATTCCCATCTCCTTAGTGTTAAAGGATATCATCGTGGGGGCAAAAAAGACTTTTGAAACTTCTTGGTCTTCAGATGATTCCCCTTCAAGGCAGGGGAAGCGAAACTTCCGGAAGAACGCTCCCCTGTTAGATGCGGCTGATATGGCTAGCTGAACATGTCCCTCTTCCTTTAGAAGACCCTGCATCCTCTAAAGATATGCTTAAGAAAATAGATCAGGAGCTCATGGGATCACAGACGAACCGGAATAGCGCGTGATCCTGCTTTACCTACACAGCCATGTCCAGGGTGACAGAAGCTTGCATAGAATATGTGGTCTCCGTAATTAAAAGCGTTTTGGAAAAACTTGCCAGGGGCGTGGCAGTCCAATAAGCGAGCTTGCAGGGTTCCTCCTGGTGTAAGCTTCTGTCGACCTGACCCACCTGTGGGTCTGGGCTGTGCTGCCCTCAGCCACAACCAGCGCCTGCCCCAGGAGGGGCATCTATTCGGCCAGAAGAGGCCCCAGCAAAGAAATCGCTTTACTGAGGTTACAGGCCCGGCCGGTGTTCTCGTGGGTGACCTGAATCTCGGACGATGCCTTCAGGCCACGCATGGTCTTTTCCAGTCTGTTTCTTCTCTGTCACCACGGTTGGAAGAAAAGAAGCAAGTGTCACTGTCCTATGTGTATTCACTGATGACACAGGGAGCTGGGGTGCATGTCCCGATAAAAAAAAAAAAAAAAATTCCAAGGGGTACTCTCCCCTCTCTTATTGGTGCTAAAGATAAACAGTTGGTGGTGTTCTGCGATAGTTCTATCCTATGTAATCAAGTTTGGAAAACACGAAAGATTCAAATTGAAGACTGTCTGCCATCCAACAGGTGGTGCAGTCAGGTGAATGGCTATTTTCATTCGACGCAAGGATGCCTGTTTCCACGAGTTATAATTCACCTGCCTCTCTTTTGGGCTAACATCCTCACTCCGAGTTCTTTCAAAGGTTCTTCTAGTCAGGCTGGCCCTCATCAGAACAAAAGGGATACGCTTGTACCACTATCCCGATGACCTCCTGCTACCGTCCCAAGTCTAAGAGCAGCTGTTGATCCACAGAGGGATCAGGTTTGTTTCATCATACTGCTCAAACTTGGGTGGCTCCAAAACCTGGAGGAAAGCCACTTGGACCCAGGCTATCGCCTGGAATATCGGGGCACCTAGCTTGACACTTTGAAAAGTACCATCCCTCTCTCAGGAGAAGAGATCCTAGTCATACGAGGAAGATTTTCATGGTCTCTGAGCTCCTCATGCCTATGGACCTCATACTGTCTAAATGTCATTAGCATAATGGTCTCTATGCCCCCCCCCCCCAGGGTGAAATGGTCTCGGTAGGGGCTATACCCTTTCCGGGTAGTGTTTTTTTTTTCTCCAGCAGTGTAATTCAGGAGACATCGATCAATCCGTTGCATGACACCAGTAATGAAGAACAGGTGTTACTGTTTTCTTGTAACTTCAGCTAAAGAATCTGCTCACGTGCAAACGATACCAGCTGTGCTGGATAGGGTAGCCATCTGCTGATTAAAGCCACAGCAGTTCCCTATGTAAGGAGTCAAGAGGTCTCTAGGGGCTCCACTTTGCCCCAAGAAATTGAGCCGATCATGTCATGGGTCAGGGAAATCTTGGCCAGAATCTCGGCAGTCTTCAGTTCTTGAGTCAAAATCGACCAAGAAAACTTCCTGTCTCACGCACAGTTAGACTATAACAATTGGTCTCTTTATGTGGTGATGTTCGAGTGGGTCATGGCCGTGGGAGTCAGTCTCAGAATAAACCTACTTGCTTTCCCGACGACTTCGAGATTGGGATGACCTGGGTCGTCACCGCCAGGCCTTCGAAATAGATGCTCTGACAGTTCGACAGAGATTTTTTTTTTTGCAAAGGTTTCTCCCGTTCCCGATCGTTCTCAGGTTCTTTCTGAGGCTCCTAGCGGAAGCAGTCGAGGGTGTGGCGTCAGCACCTTATGGGCTGAACAGGCCATGGTTTCCCCTCTTGACCCAGCCACGCTTCTGGTCCTGGTTCTTCTTCCTTTCGGACCGGGAATTCTCTCTCAGGGAACAGCCTTGGACCCCTTCCAGCATTACTGGGACAGGGGGTCTGGTTCGTGAGAGGGAAGAGCTGGAAACTTTCGGGTACATGTCAAGGGTGATTTTCTCCCTCATGGGCTTGAGAAGGGCAAACACGATTAAGGTCTTCAGAAGCATTTTGGCTAAGTTCGTTGGATTCTCATCACTGCTGCAGTCTCCAGTCTCCACTCCACACGAAACCCCCATGACGTAAGAGGGGGCGGGGTCACCAGTCACATCATAGGGTAAGCCACGACTTTCCCCGGCAAGCGAGGAATTCCCAATGATGTCAGCGGGTGACCCCGCCACCTCTTACGTCATGGGTGTGGAGTGGAAAGGAGACTGCAGCATTGCTGGACATCGGATCACCGCGGGACATAGAGAACAATGCTGGACAGACTGTATTACAACGCTGGAATGTTTTGTTTTTTTTAATAAAGGACTTATGCCAACTGTGTCTGTGTGTTTTTTTACAATTTTTTACACTTTCTTTGTGAAATAGTAGGGGTACCCCGTTACCAATTCACATAGGGGGGCGGAATCTGGGGGTCTCCATTGTTAAAGGGGGCTTCCATGTTCCGATAAGCCCCCCGCCCGCAGACCCCCACAACCACCGGGCAAGGGTTGTGGGGATGAGGCCCTTGTTCCCATCAACATGGGGTCAAATTCTCCATGTTAAGGGCATGTGGCCTGGTACGGTTCAGGAGGGGGGGCGCTCTCTCGTCCCCCCCTCTTTTCCTGCGGCCTGCCAGGTTGCGTGCTCGGATAAGGGTCTGGTATGGATTTTTGGGGGGACCCCACACCATTTTTTTGTTTTTTGGTGCAGGGTTCCCCTTAAAATCCATACCAGACCTGAAGGACCTGTTAATGGAATTTTGGGGGACCCCACGCATTTTTTTTTTCAATGACTTTCAATGACTTTTCTCTGTATTGCCGGGACCCGACAATTCATTACAGGCGCGAGTATTTTTAAATTACTTTTTTTCCTTCAGAAATTACATTTTGTGCAGGGACAGTTCTAAACACGGGAAACATGCGCTACTTTAGAGCCATACTTTAGACACCCCCCCAGGTACGAAATTTAAAGGAATATTTTACTTTTATTCTTTCACTTTAAACATTATTAAAATCACTGCTCCCGAAAAACTGCAGTTTTTAAAACTTTTTTTTGCATTGATACATGTCCCCTGGGGCAGGACCCGGGTCCCCAAACACTTTTTATGACAATAACTTGCATATTAACCTTTAAAATTAGCACTTTAGATTTCTCCCATAGACTTTTAAAGGGTGTTCCGCGGCTTTCGAATTTGCCGCGAACACCCCAAATTGTTTGCTGTTTGCCTAACGGGCGAACAGCCAATGTTCGATTCAAACTCATGTTTGACTCGAACATAAAGCTCATCCCTACCGGCCACCCCCGATCGTTCCACAGAGAGCCAAAACGGGGATCTGTCAATGTATACAGACAGTTTCTCTTTCTGACAGGGGAGGAGAGAGAGATTTGCTGTTCCTAGTGAGCAGGAACAGCGATCTCTCTCCTCCTCCAGTCAGTCCCCTCCCCCCCACAGTTAGAAACACCTCCCAGGGAACACATTTATTCCCTTAATCGCCCACTAGTGTTAACCCCTTCCCTGCCAGTGACATTTATACAGTAATCAGTGCATTTTTATAGCACTGATCGCTGTATAAATGGCAATGGTCCCAAAAATGTGTCAGTCCGGCTAAAAATCGAAGATCATTACTAGTAAACAAAAAATAATAATAATAAAAATACCATAAATCTATCCCCTATTTTGTAGACGCTACTGTATAACTTTTGCTCTTATTGAGATTTTTTTTACCAAAAATATGTAGAAGAATACATATTAACCTAAACTGTTGAAGACATTTTTATTTTTTGGGGTTATTTTTTTTATATTTATATTATCAAAAAATAAAAAGTATTTTTTTTTTTTTTTTTTTTTTTTAGATTGACGCTCTTTTTTTGTTTATAGTGCAAAATATTAAAACCACAGAGGTGATCAAATACCACCAAAAGAAAGCTCTATTTGTGGGAAAAAAGGACATACATTTTGTTTGGGTACAACGTTGCACGACCACGCAATTGTCAATTGAAGCAATGCAGTGCCGTATCGCAAAAAATGGCCGAGTCATTAAGGGGGCAAATCCTTCTGGTCCTTAACCACTTCAGCCTCGGAGGATTTGGCTGCCCAATGACCGGGCCATTTTTTGCGATTCGGCACTGGCGTCGCTTTAACTGACAATTGCGCGGTCGTGCGACGTGGCTCTCAGACTAAATTTACGTCCTTTTTTTCCCACAAATAGAGCTTTCTTTTGGTGGTTATTGATTACCTCTGCGGTTTTAATTTTTTGCGCTATAAACAAAAAAAGAGCGACAATTTTGAAAAAAAAATCTATATTTTTTACTTTTTGCTATAATAAATATCCCCAAAAAATTTATAAAAAAAAAACGAATTTCTTTCTCATTTTAGACCGATACGTATTCTTCTACATGTTTTTGGTAAAAAAAAATGCAATAAGCGTATATTGATTGGTTTGCGCAAAAGTTATAGCGTCTACAAAATAGTCTACAAAAAGTTATAGCGTCTACAAAATAGGGGATAGATTTATGGCATTTTTATTAATATTTTTTTTTCTACTAGTAATGGTGACGATCTGCGATTTTTATCGTGACTGCGACATTATGGCGGACACATCGGACACTTTTGACGCTATTTTGGGACCATTGTCATTTACACAGCGATCAGTGCTATAAAAATGCACTGATTACTATGTAAATGACACTGGCAGGGAAGGGGTTAAGTGTGTCCTAGGGAGTGCTTCTAACTGTGTGGGGGCTGGGCTACAAGTGACACGACACTGATCACTGCTCCCGATGACAGGGAGCAGTAGATCACTGTCCTGTCACTAGGCAGAACAGGGAAATGTCTTGTTTACACAGGCATCTCCCCGTTCTGCCGCTCCATGACACGATCGCGGGTAAACCGGCGGATATCGAGTCCGCGGGTCCCACAGGCATGGTCACGGAGCTTGTGGCGGGCACGTGTGCCCGCACGGCGTGATTTTCAAAGCAACTTTCCTTTGCCCACACGAGCCATTCTGCCAACGTATATGTTTGTGAAGCGGTCGGCAAGTGGTTAACATACTGTCACTAGTCAGTGTCCCTGATCACCGCCACACCAGTTAGGCCCCTTTCACACTGGGGCGGGGAGGTGCGCTGGCGGTATAGCGGCGCTATTTTTTGCGCCGCTATACCGTTGGATTTTCCGCAATATTCAGCCGCTAGCAGTGCGGTTTTAACTCCCGCTAGCGGCCGAGGAAGGGTTAAAACCGCCCGCAAACCGCTGTTACAGCAGCGGTTTGCGGGCGGTATTACTGCGGTGTCCCATTGATTTCAATGGGAAGGAGCGGTAAAGGAGCGGTATGCACACCGCTCCTCTCACCGCTCCAAAGATGCTGCTTGCAGGAGATTTTTTTTCCTCCTGCCTGAGAATGCTGGGGCAGGATTATTTCAGGCGTTATTTATGCGCTATTTTTAGCGCTAAAACGCCTGAAATACGCCTCAGTGTGAAAGGGGCCTTATACTGTATGATGACGCCGTACTGCACTGGCGACAGTATGTAAAAAACAAAAAAATTAGAAAAAGGCAATTTTTTTTAATTTTCCAAAAAAAAAACATGACGAGAAATTACAACTTCAAAAAACTCGCCATGCCTCTTAGTAAACATTGAACGGGTTATCTTGTTCAGATTGAATCACATGATACAAAACATTCGGCACATTTGGCTTTCCTCTCCTGAAAGTCTTGCCTGGGTTCGGTGACACGGGGTGAAAATTATTGGCTTTGGTGACTTTGTGAAATCATGCCAGATCAGATTGCCGCGTTTTCTACGTCCTCTGTCCGCCCGTGACATTGAGATACATTATCCCTCCACCACCGCTTGTTACAAAGCATCTTTAAATAGAAAGAGCTGATTAATAATTACAAGCCGGGTCTATTAATTGCTTATTATTCACAACGCGCATTAATCCCGCACATGACGGGACAATGGAGACGAGTCCCGCTGCTTCTCTGTAGAGACTAGGGTTGTCCCGATACCACTTTTTTAAGACCGAGTACAAGTACTGATACTTTTTTCCAAGTACTCGCCGATACCGAATACCGATACTTTTTTTTTTATCTCTTTTAAAAAAAAAAAATTTTTTTTTTTACAATTTTTTTTTTTTTTTTTTTACAATTTTTTTTATTTATTTATTGATTGATTTTTTATAATGTTTTCTTTTTTTAAGGGGTGGGGGGTGGACAGTGTCAGTGTGTTTTTTCTTCTATTTTATTTTATTTATTTTTTACAATTCATTTCTTTATTATTTATTTTTTTATTAAATTTTTTATTTTTTTATCAGCCCTGTTGGGGGGCTTTGGTGAGATATCAGGGGTCTTAACAGACCTCTGACATCTCCCCTTTGAGACAGAGAAAGGGACTAGGGACAGATTCCCCAGTCCCTTTCTCAGCAGCCTCTGCTGCGCTGAAAATGAATGGAGAGAAGACCGCGGCTTCTCTTCATTCATAAACTAAAACATTGTAAACACAGTTTACGATGTTTCAGTTATGTGAATGGACAGAGTCAGTGATCACTGACTCTGTACATTCCGAACAGTAAGGAGCCAGATTTACCGGCTCCTACCTCCGCTCTCCATCCTGACAGATGGAGGGGGTGGAGGAGGAGAACAGAGGGGGATGGCAGCACGGAGGGGGACACGGATTGGGACGGCGGCACGGAGGAGGACACGGATTGGGACGGCAGCACGGAGGGACACACGGATTGGGACGGCAGCACGGAGGGACACACGGATTGGGACAGCAGCAAAACGGAGGGGGCTGGAGGAGGATACGGGGACAATCAGCGGTGATCGTGTGTGGGGGAGCTACAAGCACCGATCACCGCTGATTTTAAAGCAGCTGATACCCGCGCGAGGGGGGGAGAGAGAGAGAAGTGGACTCGGAGAAACTACTTTTAAATATATACAGCGGTGATCGGTGCTGGTAACTTCCCCCACCGCACTGATCACTGCTGATCACAAGTATCGGGTGAAGCATCGGGAGCATTTGCCCGAGTACAAGTACTCAGGCAAATGCTCGGTATCGGTGCCGATACCGATACTAGTATCGGTATCGGGACATCCCTAGTAGAGACTGTTTATAAAGTGCTGAAATTGATCCGGTTCCGGTTTTATTGCAGCAGAAATATCAATTCTGATCATTTATGAAGCTGCCCGGACGGTTCTAGACACCGGCTGGTGTCCCAGGCAGGACCAACAATATATAAATGACGAAAATAGGCAGCAAACCAGTACAAACATCCAAATATATCCAAATTAGACATGTTCGTTTCTTAACGAATTTCGACAAATTCGTTAATTCGGAAAGATCCGAATTAACAAAAACCCGTTTAACAAATTTTTCCAAATGTTAGTAAATTCGAATATTTGAAAATTCATAAATTCGATAATTTATAAATTCGAAAATTCATAAATTTCTAAATTTGTAAATTCAAAAAAATTCATAAATTCGTCAATTTGTAAATTCGAAAATCCGTAAATTCATAAATTCGTAAAATTGTTAATTCGAAAATTCATAAATTCATAAATTTGTAAAGTCATAAATTCAAAAACTCGTAAATTCTAAATTCAACATTTTCTGAAAATTTTAAAATCAGAAATAATGTATATACTCAAGTATAAGCCGACCCGAATATAAGCCGAGGCACCTAATTTTACCACAAAAAACTGGGAAAACATATTGACTCGAGTATAAGCCTAGGGTGTCCATCTGCATGCCTCACTGTGCCTCACTTTGCCTCACTGTGTCCATGCCTCACTGTGTCCATGGCTCACTGTGTCCATGCCTCACTGTGCCCATGCCTCACTGTGCCCATGACTGACGTTTAACATGGGAGTCTATGGAAGGGGTGCCCGACTCTGAAAAATTGGTTCTCCCCCGTTGTAGGTCCCCCAGACAAAAAACGTTGCACACTTATAGAGGAGAAATGGGGCTACATCTGTGCCAAGTTTCGGGTCCAGGGGACCTACGACCGGCCAGTACCGGGTCCCCAAAATCACCAGAGAAATGACCGTTTAACATGGGAGTCTATAGAAGGGGTGCCCGGCTTCGAAAAATCGGTGCTCCCCGACCGTAGGTCCCCCAGACAACAAACTTTGCACACTTGTAGAGAAAGAGTGGGGCTACATGTGTGCCAAGTACCGGGTCCCCAAAGTCTGGAAGATGAGGAGCAAAAAGGTGACTCAAGTATAAGCCGAGGGGGGCATTTTCAGCACAAAAAAATGTGCTGAAAAACTCGGCTTATACTCAAGTATATACGGTAACTAATAATAATGTAACTATTACTAACTATTAAATTATAGGTATTTATATTTTGACACATTTGGATTAGACATGTGCACTGCTGAAAAATATGTTAGTTTTCGTTAGATTCATTTTTTTTTTGTTTTTTGTTTTTCGGGTCATTCGTTATGATCGCAATTCGGAAATTCAGAAATTCGATAATTCGAAAATAAGAACGAAAATCCGAAAATTCTAAATAACTAACTAACTAATAATAACTAACTATTAAATTATATTTATTGGAATTTCCTTTCAGATTTGGCTGTTAGTGAAGGTAACGAAGACAACTTTATCCGAAGTTACGAATTATCCGAAGTAACAAATGCTGCATCTAAACGAATGGAATGTAACAAATTATTAATAATAAATAACAATAAAAATAATAAACACTTTTTATTATTATTATTATTTTTTATTCATTCGTTCCGTTCCATTTGTTTAGATGCATCATTCGTTATTTCGGATAATTCGCAACTTCGGATATATTTGTATTCGTTACGTTCACTAACAGCCAAATCTAAAAGGAAATTCCAATACCTATAATTTAATAATTAGTTATTATTAGTTAGTTTTTCTTTCTAATTTTTAGATTTTCTTTCTTATTTTCGGATTTTCGAACTTTCGAATTTCTGAATTACCGAATTTACAAATGTACGAATGTATGAATTGCGATTATAACAACTGACCTGAAAAACGAAAAAACAAAACAAACAAAAAACAAATGAAACGAAAACGAACAAATTTTTTGGCAGTGCACATGTCTAATCCAAATGTATCAAAATATAAATACCTATTGTTACTGAAACAATCCTGACCACGCCCTGAACAAAAAAAATCCCCAATATAAACATAACCTTCACAGACAAAGGACATAGGCAGCAAGTATTCACTCACAGAGACTGAACTAATCACGGTGAGTGACCAAATAGCGAGCTGCTATATCGCTGGGACTGGTGAGCTGCTGCTGGGAATCTACTATCTGCTGCTAGAGAGACTGAGCCCTTTAGGAGCTGACCATACAGCCATCTAGTAGCCTTATTGCTGCCTACAGGCTTGACTGGTACTATTCTCATGTGCACCAACAGTACAACTGGACCCCAACGCTAGCCAGCTAATAAGTTAGGACTAAAGACTGTCCATTTGCAGCTGTTACACAGAGATCTTCACCTATTGCTTATGCTAAGAGCAGTGCTGGGACAAGGTTACCTAAAGCTCAGGGTGAACATGCCAAATTGTCCCCCCCCCCCCCAAGATGTATGAAAATTATGTGTCTGCAAACATCCCCCACCACATAAAAATCGAGCAGTACAAATCCCCCCCCTACTGAAATTCCCTCCTTCCCAGAACAAATCTTTGCCCCACCAGCCAAAACCATCTCTCCCATATGCCCCCAGCACAACCCCCCCCAAAAAAAATCCCCCCTCTGAGCACAAACCTCTCAAATGTCCTCTCTGAGCACAATCCCCCCCCCCCCAAAAAAAATATTCCCCTCTGAGCACAAACCCCTCAAATGTCCTCTCTGAGCACAATTCCCCCCCAAAAAATATCCCCCTCTAAGCACAAACCCCTCAAATGTCCTCTCTTAGCACAATTCCCCCCCAAAAAAAATATCCCCCTCTGAGCACAAACCCCTTAAATGTCCTCTCTGAGTACAATTCCCCCCCCCCAAAAAAAATATCCCCCTCTAAGCACAAACCCCTCAAATGTCTTCTCTCTGCACAATTCCCCCCCAACCCCCCCCCCCAAAAAAAATCCCCCTCTGAGCACAAACCCCTCAAATGTCCTCTCTGAGCACAATCCCCCCCCCAAAAAAAAATATCCCCCTCCGAGCACAAACCCCTCAAATGACCTCTCTGAGCACAATTCCCCCCCCCCAAAAAAAATATACCCCTCTGAGCACAAACCCCTCAAATGTCCTCTCTGAGCACAGTTCCCCCCCCACAAAAAATACCCCCCACTGAGCACAAACCCCTCAAATGTCCTCTCTGAGCACAATTCCCCCCGCCCCCCAAAAAAAATATCCCCCTGAGCACAAACTTCTCAAAAGTCCTCTCTGAGCACAATTCCCTGCCCCCCAAAAAATATCCCCCTCTGAACACAAACCCCTGAAATGTCCTCTTTGAGCACAATCCCTCCCCCCAATTCCCCATCCTAGCACAAATCCCTCCTCCCCCCAAAGTTCTCTTCCCAGCACAAATCCCCTCCCCACCCAAAACATTTTTTCCCTGCTAGCACAAATCCCTTCCCCCCTCTACTAGGGGCTCTAGATGTGCAAAGCTAGTAGAGAATCCCCATAAAGACTTGCAGCTCTAATTGCAGTGAAAGGAGGTTCTACAAAGTATTGGCTTCGGGGGGCGCCATACAAATGTACCCCCCACACTTTTCACATATTTATTTGTAACAAACTTTGAAAACCATTTATCATTTTCCTTCCACTTCACAATTATGTGACACTTTGTGTTGGTCTATCACATAAAATCCCAATAAAATACATTCACGTTTTTGGTTGTAACATGACAAAATTTGGAAAATTTCAAGGGGTATGAATACTTTTTCAAGACACTGTATGATGATTCCTACTTATTGCATTGGGGTTGGTTGGAGATCAGAACCTCCCAATCATAAACATAACGAATGAATCCAAAATAAATTTTGTTTCCATTTTTCTGCTTTTGGATGGATGCACGCGACCTCAGCTGATATCGTCCAATCGGCTTATTCCATTTCTCGTTGTGGGTTGGACTAGCAGGGGTGCAGAAGTAATCTCCCGGGATAATGAATGAACACGTTAAAACCAATATGGCCGATCTTCTCAAATAACGTCTGAAATTCGAATTGATTGGGAAACAAATTATTCTATTATAATAAATGTGATGAAACAAAATTATTTACTTAACAAACAAATCCGAAACAACGCAAATGTTTCATTTTCTGCACATCTCTGGGTATTGTCTCTGAGGGGACACCAGCAAACGTACGTTCACTGCTCTCCCCCTTCTCTACTTGGCGGCACCCGCCATGCCAGTCTGGGGTTAACAATAGACCCCCTTTTGCCTTCATTCTTGGTGGCATAGATACAATGAGTGTGGAGGCCATTGGAGGACAGTGACCTCATTGTCCAGTGGTGAGATGATTGGAGCTTTGTGACATGGTGCATTATCCTGCTGGAAGGAGCCATCAGAAGATGGGGACACTGTAGTCATAAAGGGATGGACATGTGCAGAACGAAAATTTTTGTTTTGTTTCGATTCATTATTTACATGAATTTGTTTTTCGGAATTAGTTTAGTTTATTCAAATTCGAATTTATTACAATTTTTTAAATTCCATTCGAAATTAAATTTATTATATTTGAAATTCGAATTTTGGAGGATGGTTATATTCTTTCTATTCCATTCTATTCCGTTGTTTTTTTTCAATTCTATTCTATTTTCTTTTCAATTATATTTTATTATTTTCTATTCTATTTAAATTCAAATGTATTCTATTCGAAATTTGAATTGATTCTATTTAAAATGTAAATTTTGGAAAACAGTTATATTGTTATATTCTTTCTATTCTATTCTTTTCTATTATATTTTTTATTTTTTTTATTCTATTCTATTCTATTCAAATCTACTATATTTATTTATTATATTTAATTTATTAAATGTATTATAATTGAAATTCGAAATTTTGAAAGATGGTAATATTCTTTAAACTCTATTCTATTCTATTCTATTCTTTTCTATTCTATTCAAATTCAAATTTATTCTATTCGAAATTCAAATGTATTCTATTTGAAATTTGAATTTATTCTATTTGAAATTCAAATTTATTCCATTCGAAATTCGAATTTATTCTATTCAAAATAAATTTTTTGGAAAACAGTTATATTGTTATAGTCTTTCTATTCTATTCTTTTCTATTATATTTTTTTTATTCTATTCTTTTCTATTCTATTCAAATCTACTATATTTATTTATTATATTTAATTTATTAAATGTTTTATATTCGAAATTAAAAATTTCGGAAGATGGTTATACAGGTCCTTCTCAAAAAATTAGCATATTGTGATAAAGTTCATTATTTTCTGTAATGTACTGATAAACATTAGACTTTCATATATTTTAGATTCATTACACACAACTGAAGTAGTTCAAGCCTTTTCTTGTTTTAATATTGATGATTTTGGCATACAGCTCATGACAACCCAAAATTCCTATCTCAAAAAATTAGCATATTTCATCCGACCAATAAAAGAAAAGTGTTTTTAATACAAAAAAAGTCAACCTTCAAATAATTATGTTCAGTTATGCACTCAATACTTGGTCGGGAATCCTTTTGCAGAAATGACTGCTTCAATGCGGCGTGGCATGGAGGCAACCAGCCTGTGGCACTGCTGAGGTGTTATGGAGGCCCAGGATGCTTCGATAGCGGCCTTAAGCTCATCCAGAGTGTTGGGTCTTGCGTCTCTCAACTTTCTCTTCCCAATATCCCACAGATTCTCTATGGGGTTCAGGTCAGGAGAGTTGGCAGGCCAATTGAGCACAGTAATACCATGGTCAGTAAACCATTTACCAGTGGTTTTGGCACTGTGAGCAGGTGCCAGGTCGTGCTGAAAAATGAAATCTTCATCTCCATAAAGCTTTTCAGCAGATGGAAGCCTGAAGTGCTCCAAAATCTCCTGATAGCTAGCTGCATTGACCCTGCCCTTGATAAAACACAGTGGACCAACACCAGCAGCTGACATGGCACCCCAGACCATCACTGACTGTGGGTACTTGACACTGGACTTCAGGCATTTTGGCATTTCCCTCTCCCCAGTCTTCCTCCAGACTCTGGCACCTTGATTTCCGAATGTACTTTGGACCACTGAGCAACAGTCCAGTGCTGCTTCTCTGTAGCCCAGGTCAGGCGCTTCTGCCGCTGTTTCTGGTTCAAAAGTGGCTTGACCTGGGGAATGCGTCACCTGTAGCCCATTTCCTGCACACGCCTGTTCACGGTGGCTCTGGATGTTTCTACTCCAGACTCAGTCCACTGCTTCCGCAGGTCCTCCAAGGTCTGGAATAGTGATGAGCCGAACACCCCCGGGTTCGGTTCGCACCAGAACCCGCGAACGGACCGAAAGTTCGAACGAACATTAGAACCCTATTAAATACAATGGATGCGAACGTTCGAATTCTAAAGTGCTAATTATAACAACTATTATGCATGTTATTGTCCTAAAAAGGGTTTGGGAACCCGGGTTCTGCACCAGGGGACATGTATCAATGCAAAAAGAAGTTTTAAAAACGGTCGTTTTTCGGGAGCAGTCATTTTAATGATGCATAAAGTGAAAAAAAAAAAGTCAAATATTCCTTTAAATATCGTACCTGGGGGGTGTCTAAAGTATGCCTGTGAAGTGCCACGTGTTTCCCGTGTTTAGAACTGTCCCTGCACAAAATGACACTTCTAAAGGAAAAAAAAGCCATTTAAAACTGCTTGCGGCTTTAATGTAATGTCTGGTCCCGGTAATATGGATGAAATTCTTTAAGAAAAATGGCATAGCTACCCCATGACCCCCCCCCCCTACCCCAGCCCATTACCAGCCCCTTTGGGTCTTGTATGGATATTAAGGGGAACCCCGCACATAAAATAAAAAAGGCCCTATATACTCTGAACAGCCCTATACAGGCGGTGCATACAAGACAGGGACTGTAGGTTTGTTCTTATGTAGAGTCTGTTTGTAATTTTGAACAGGTACATTGTTGAAGTGTAGCTCCAGACCAAAAATCTATTTTTAAACTTTTTGGAAAACATAGGTAAGGGTTATCACCCCTGTAACATTTGTTTTGCTGTCTGTGCCCCTGTTCAGAACATTTCACCTCACTTTCCGTCCCAATGACAACTGTTTTTGAAATGTGGTGTTTTTCTTGAAACAAGGATTGCTGATAAAGCATCAGTACAGAGGAGACACCTTTCTCCCATATTTATTCTTACAGGAGAGAATTTTCCTTCCTAGTGGTAGATTTCCTCTCACTTCCTGTTGTCTTCTTGCGTTTGCAAGTAGGAGTCGTTTGTAAGTTGGATGTTTGAAAGTAGGGACCTGCCGTATATACTCTGCAGAAATAGGCCCCTTAGTTGTTGGTGTTGGCACAACACTGTAAGCACTCACAGTTACTCTTGGTTGGTGCTGGAACGCCCTGCTGTCAACTATTATATCAGGAATTTTAATTACATATAATTGTTGAACAGTGGTAGTAAAAATTGGGCCTTTGATGGTGGTGCTGGTGCCACAACACTGTAAGCCCTGACAGTTACTCTTGGTGGGTGCAGCAATGGGCCCTGCTGTGAATTATTAGATCAAGAATTGTAATTACATGCCCCTGTTGAACAGGGGCTGAAAAATTGGGCCTTAGGCACTGGTGGCACAACACTGCAACCCCTCACAGATACTGTACTTGGAGCACAGCAATGAGCCCTGTTGCAAAGTATTGCTTCAAAAATTGTAATGACACGCCCCTGTTAAACAGGGGCTGAAAAATTGGGCCTTAGGCACTGGTGGCACAACACTGCAACTCCTCACAGATACTGTACTTGGAGCACACCAATGAGCCCTGTTGCAAAGTATTGCTTCAAAAATTGTAATGACACGCCCCTGTTAAACAGGGGCTGAAAAATTGGGCCTTAGGCACTGGTGGCACAACACTGCAACTCCTCACAGATACTGTACTTGGAGCACAGCAATGAGCCCTGTTGCAAAGTATTGCTTCAAAAATTGTAATTACACGCCCCTGTTAAACAGGGGCTGAAAAATTGGGCGTTAGGCACTGGTGGCACAACACTGCAACTCCTCACAGATACTGTACTTGGAGCACAGCAATGAGCCCTGTTGCAAAGTATTGCTTCAAAAATTGTAATTACACGCCCCTGTTAAACAGGGGCTGAAAAATTGGGCGTTAGGCACTGGTGGCGGCACCCATAAACAAAAATGATCTTACAAGCTATCATCATCAATCGTATCATTGAGGACTCGGAGGAGGAGGATAGCCAGTCAACATAACAGCACAGGCACTCAGCATCAGCATCAGTCTTGAAGGGATGTGACATGTTAAAATCAATTAGTCTGTTATATCAGCATCAGGTGTGTGGTAGCTGGTGGTGATCCAAGACTGGTTCATCTTGATGAAAGTCAGTCGATCAACCGAGTCGGTGGACAGGCGCACCCTGTGATCCGTGACAAATCCTCCAGCAGCACTGAATGTGCGTTCCGAAAGAACGCTGGATGCAGGACAGGCCAGTAGCTCAATTGCATACTGTGCAAGCTCTGGCCAGTGATCCATCCTCAAGACCCAGTAAGCCAGAGGATTTTCGGTGGGGAAGGTGTCCAAGTCTGACCTTGCCCCTAGATATTCCTGCACCATGTTTATCAGACGCTGGCGATGGTTGCTGGAACCGATCATACTTTGGGGCTGCGGACTAAAGAATTGTCTGAACGCATCGGTCAGACGGCCACCTTCCCCACCGCTCCTTCTTTGACTGGCCGAAGCCTCAGCAACTCGTTGTCCAGGACCAGGAGTTTGCAACCTCACAGTCTCTGGGAACGCGTTGCACAGACCTTTCTGCAAGGCCTCCCGGAGTTGTCTCATCCTCTGCTCCCTCTGCGACGGTAACATAAGGTCCGCAACCTTACCCTTGTACCGTGGATCAAGGAGAGTGGCCAGCCAGTAATGGTCCCTCTCCTTGATCCGAAGAATACGAGGATCCTTCCGCAGACTTTGCAGGATCAGGGAGGCCATGCAGCGTAGGTTTGCTGAGGCATTCGCTCCGGAGTCCTCTGGGTCACTAAGGACGACATGATCCGCAGCCACCTCCTCCCAGCCACGTACAAGTCCACTGGTTTCTTGGGACTGTAAATCATCCCTAAAAGACTGCTGCTGATGATGCTGAGTGCCAGCCTCCACCTCCATGCTGACACAATCCTCCTCCTCCTCCTCCTCCTCCTCCTCCTCCTCCTCTTCCTGTGCGATGGGTGGGACAGAAGGAACACTGTCTGGGTAAAGGGGGCCTTGAGAGGCAAGGAAGTCCTCCTCTTCCTGCCTCTGTTCTGCCTCAAGTGCCCTGTCCATTATTCCACGCAGCGTGTGCTCCAACAGGTGGACAAGAGGTACAGTGTCACTGATGCATGCACTGTCACTGCTCACCATCCTCGTGGCCTCCTCAAATGGTGCCAGGACAGTGCATGCATCCCTGATCATGCCCCACTGGCGTGGAGAAAAAAAACCAAGCTCCCCTGACCCTGTCCTGGTGCCGTAGTCGCACAGGTACTCATTGATGGCCCTCTGCTGCGTGTGCAGCCGCTGCAGCATGGCCAACGTTGAGTTCCACCTGGTGGGCATGTCACATATAAGGCGGTTCTTGGGCAGGTTCAACTCCTTTTGCAGCTCAGCCAGGCGAGCACTGGCATTATAAGATCTGCGGAAATGCACACAGACTTTCCTGGCCTGCCTCAGGACATCCTGTAAGCCCGGGTACCTGCCCAAGAAGCGCTGCACCACCAGGTTAAGGACGTGAGCCACACAGGGCACATGGGTCAGTTGTCCCTGTCGGAGGGCGGAGAGGAGGTTGGTGCCATTGTCGCAAACCACCATTCCTGGCTTAAGCTGGCGTGGCGTCAACCACCTCTCGGCCTGGCCCTGCAGAGCAGACAGGACCTCTGCCCCAGTGTGGCTTCTGTCCCCCAAACACACCAGCGCAAGCACGGCATGGCATCTTTTTGCCTGTGTACTTGCGTAGCCCCGTGAACGGCTACGGAGCACCGCTGGTTCATAGGACAAACCACAGGAAGAGGCCATGGAGGAAGAAGAAGAGGAGGGGGTGGAGGAGAGAGGTGTGTCACAACCAGTAGTAGCATTTTGGAGGCGTGGCGGTGGGACAACCTCCAACACTACTGCACCTTGTCCTGAATCCTTCCCAGCTGCCAAAAGAGTGACCCAATGGGCCGTGAAAGAAAGGTAACGTCCCTGTCCATGCCTGCTGGACCATGAGTCAGCGGTAATATGCACCTTACCGCTGACCGCCCTGTCCAGCGAGGCCAAGACATTGCCTTCCACATGCCGGTAGAGAGCCGGAATAGCCTTCCGTGAGAAAAAGTGGCGTTTGGGAACCTGCCACTGAGGAACTGCACATTGCACAAACTCACGGAAGGGGGCCGAGTCTACCAACTGAAAAGGCAGCAGTTGAAGCGCTAGCAATTTAGCCAAGCTAGCATTCAACCGCTGGGCATGTGGATGGCTGGGAGTGAACTTCTTTCGACGGTCCAGCAGCTGGGGCAGGGAAATTTGCCTGCTAGAATCGGACGTCGGTGTACTGCTAGCAGAGTGGGCGCAAGTACTTGGCTGTGACACACCTAATTCTACACCTTCATTCCTCTCAGTGCATGTTTCAGAGAGGACTGAAGTTATAGTGGGGTTGGAGATCCCAGCTGATGCGGTGCAAGGAGAGGTCCGCTTTGTTCTTTGGTGTGGGTCTTTGAGGTAGGCTTGCCAACGAGCTGCATGGCAGGTCAACATATGTCTGGTCAGGCATGTGGTACCCAAGCGGCTGATGTTTTGGCCACGCGATATACGCTTGAGACATATGTTGCAAACAGCAGCTGTGCGATCTGATGCACTAGCCTCAAAAAAGGCCCACACCAAAGAACTTTTTGAATGACGGGCAGAGGCAGCGCCCTGCACAGGCGGAGCTCTGCGGTGTGATTCCGTCGGTGTACTGCCCTTACGCTGGCCACCAAAGGGCATCCTGCCTCGTTGGAGATGTGCCTCCTCCTCATCCTCCTCCTCCTCCTCTCTCCTATTAGGCACCCACGTGGAGTCAGTGACCTCATCATCCCCTCCCTCCTCATCACTGGAGCCAATCTGGCAGTATGCTGCAGCTGCTGGAACATGACTGCCAGATTGGTGTCCTTCTTGAGCATCCCCTCTGTCTGCTCTCACGCTACTGCCTTCCTCTAGCTGGGTTTCATCATCAGACCCTTCGAAACGCTGGGCATCCTCCTAGAGCATGTACCCAACACTGTGCTGAAACAGTTCGGGGGACTCCTCAGGAGGAGGACATGGTGGGTCTAGGGAAGGAGTGACTGATGATTTGTCTGACATTGATACCAGGGAAGACGACGCTTTGGCAGCTGCTTTTCCAGTACCCTGAGCCTGGGTGAGAGAGGATGAGGAGGAGGAGGAGGGCTTGGTCATCCACTCTACCAAGTCTTCGGCATGATGTGGCTCAACATGTCCAGCTGCCGAAAAGAAGGACAAGCGTGTCCCATGGCCATGTGCTGATGACAATGCACCGCGTCCACGACCAGCACTGTTGCCCCCAGACACAGAGCCTGCTTGCCCTCTTTTATTGCCTCCTGACTGTCTGCCTCTCCTTGTTTGCCTTCCAGACATTCTAATAGATGGCCTGCAGGGAGATGGGAAAAAAGCAATAAGGGCTACCTTCAGGTGTCCTTCTCTGTCCCTTGAAACAAGGACTTGCAGAGTGAAATAAACTGACACTCTCCCTACCTACAGTTTTCTGTACCTAGAATAAATGTTTTTTTTAAGCACAATATAGCACAAGGACAATTCACTCACTGTCCTTACAGGTCCCTGGAAACAAGGACTTGCAGAGTGAAAGAAAAAAAACACTCTCCCTACCTACAGTTTTCTGTCCCTAGAAAAAATGTTTTTTTTAATCACAATATAACACAAGGACAATTCACTCACTGTCCTTCCAGGTCCCTGGAAACAAGGACTTGCAGAGTGAAATAAACTGACACTCTCCCTACCTACAGTTTTCTGTCCCTAGAATAAATGTTTTTTTTAATCACAATATAGCACAAGGACAATTCAGTCACTGTCCTTCCAGGTCCCTGGAAACAAGGACTTGCAGAGTGAAATAAACTGACACTCTCCCTACCTACAGTTTTCTGTCCCTAGAATAAATGTTTTTTTTAAGCACAATATAGCACAAGGACAATTCACTCACTGTCCTTACAGGTCCCTGGAAACAAGGACTTGCAGAGTGAAAGAAAAAAAACACTCTCCCTACCTACAGTTTTCTGTCCCTAGAAAAAATGTTTTTTTTAATCACAATATAACACAAGGACAATTCACTCACTGTCCTTCCAGGTCCCTGGAAACAAGGACTTGCAGAGTGAAATAAACTGACACTCTCCCTACCTACAGTTTTCTGTCCCTAGAATAAATGTTTTTTTTTAATCACAATATAGCACAAGGACAATTCAGTCACTGTCCTTCCAGGTCCCTGGAAACAAGGACTTGCAGAGTGAAATAAACTGACACTCTCCCTACCTACAGTTTTCTGTCCCTAGAATAAATGTTTTTTTTAAGCACAATATAGCACAAGGACAATTCACTCACTGTCCTTACAGGTCCCTGGAAACAAGGACTTGCAGAGTGAAAGAAAAAAAACACTCTCCCTACCTACAGTTTTCTGTCCCTAGAAAAAATGTTTTTTTAATCACAATATAACACAAGGACAATTCACTCACTGTCCTTCCAGGTCCCTGGAAACAAGGACTTGCAGAGTGAAATAAACTGACACTCTCCCTACCTACAGTTTTCTGTCCCTAGAATAAATGTTTTTTTTAAGCACAATATAGCACAAGGACAATTCACTCACTGTCCTTACAGGTCCCTGGAAACAAGGACTTGCAGAGTGAAAGAAAAAAAACACTCTCCCTACCTACAGTTTTCTGTCCCTAGAAAAAATGTTTTTTTTAATCACAATATAGCACAAGGACAATTCACTCACTGTCCTTACAGGTCCCTGGAAACAAGGACTTGCAGAGTGAAATAAACTGACACTCTCCCTACCTACAGTTTTCTGTCCCTAGAAAAAATGTTTTTTTTAATCACAATATAACACAAGGACAATTCACTCACTGTCCTTCCAGGTCCCTGGAAACAAGGACTTGCAGAGTGAAATAAACTGACACTCTCCCTACCTACAGTTTTCTGTCCCTAGAATAAATGTTTTTTTTAATCACAATATAGCACAAGGACAATTCAGTCACTGTCCTTCCAGGTCCCTGGAAACAAGGACTTGCAGAGTGAAATAAACTGACACTCTCCCTACCTACAGTTTTCTGTCCCTAGAATAAATGTTTTTTTTAAGCACAATATAGCACAAGGACAATTCACTCACTGTCCTTACAGGTCCCTGGAAACAAGGACTTGCAGAGTGAAAGAAAAGAAACACTCTCCCTACCTACAGTTTTCTGTCCCTAGAAAAAATGTTTTTTTTAATCACAATATAACACAAGGACAATTCACTCACTGTCCTTCCAGGTCCCTGGAAACAAGGACTTGCAGAGTGAAATAAACTGACACTCTCCCTACCTACAGTTTTCTGTCCCTAGAATAAATGTTTTTTTTAATCACAATATAGCACAAGGACAATTCAGTCACTGTCCTTCCAGGTCCCTGGAAACAAGGACTTGCAGAGTGAAATAAACTGACACTCTCCCTACCTACAGTTTTCTGTCCCTAGAATAAATGTTTTTTTTAAGCACAATATAGCACAAGGACAATTCACTCACTGTCCTTACAGGTCCCTGGAAACAAGGACTTGCAGAGTGAAAGAAAAAAAACACTCTCCCTACCTACAGTTTTCTGTCCCTAGAAAAAATGTTTTTTTTAATCACAATATAACACAAGGACAATTCACTCACTGTCCTTCCAGGTCCCTGGAAACAAGGACTTGCAGAGTGAAATAAACTGACACTCTCCCTACCTACAGTTTTCTGTCCCTAGAATAAATGTTTTTTTTAATCACAATATAGCACAAGGACAATTCAGTCACTGTCCTTCCAGGTCCCTGGAAACAAGGACTTGCAGAGTGAAATAAACTGACACTCTCCCTACCTACAGTTTTCTGTCCCTAGAATAAATGTTTTTTTTAAGCACAATATAGCACAAGGACAATTCACTCACTGTCCTTACAGGTCCCTGGAAACAAGGACTTGCAGAGTGAAAGAAAAAAAACACTCTCCCTACCTACAGTTTTCTGTCCCTAGAAAAAATGTTTTTTTTAATCACAATATAACACAAGGACAATTCACTCACTGTCCTTCCAGGTCCCTGGAAACAAGGACTTGCAGAGTGAAATAAACTGACACTCTCCCTACCTACAGTTTTCTGTCCCTAGAATAAATGTTTTTTTTAAGCACAATATAGCACAAGGACAATTCACTCACTGTCCTTACAGGTCCCTGGAAACAAGGACTTGCAGAGTGAAAGAAAAAAAACACTCTCCCTACCTACAGTTTTCTGTCCCTAGAAAAAATGTTTTTTTTAATCACAATATAGCACAAGGACAATTCACTCACTGTCCTTACAGGTCCCTGGAAACAAGGACTTGCAGAGTGAAATAAACTGACACTCTCCCTACCTACAGTTTTCTGTCCCTAGAAAAAATGTTTTTTTTAATCACAATATAACACAAGGACAATTCACTCACTGTCCTTCCAGGTCCCTGGAAACAAGGACTTGCAGAGTGAAATAAACTGACACTCTCCCTACCTACAGTTTTCTGTCCCTAGAATAAATGTTTTTTTTAATCACAATATAGCACAAGGACAATTCAGTCACTGTCCTTCCAGGTCCCTGGAAACAAGGACTTGCAGAGTGAAATAAACTGACACTCTCCCTAACTACAGTTTTCTGTCCCTAGAATAAATGTTTTTTTTAAGCACAATATAGCACAAGGACAATTCACTCACTGTCCTTACAGGTCCCTGGAAACAAGGACTTGCAGAGTGAAAGAAAAAAAACACTCTCCCTACCTACAGTTTTCTGTCCCTAGAAAAAATGTTTTTTTTAATCACAATATAGCACAAGGACAATTCACTCACTGTCCTTCCAGGTCCCTGGAAACAAGGACTTGCAGAGTGAAATAAACTGACACTCTCCCTACCTACAGTTTTCTGTCCCTAGAATAAATGTTTTTTTTAAGCACAATATAGCACAAGGACAATTCACTCACTGTCCTTACAGGTCCCTGGAAACAAGGACTTGCAGAGTGAAAGAAAAAAAACACTCTCCCTACCTACAGTTTTCTGTCCCTAGAAAAAATGTTTTTTTTAATCACAATATAACACAAGGACAATTCACTCACTGTCCTTCCAGGTCCCTGGAAACAAGGACTTGCAGAGTGAAATAAACTGACACTCTCCCTACCTACAGTTTTCTGTCCCTAGAATAAATGTTTTTTTTAAGCACAATATAGCACAAGGACAATTCACTCACTGTCCTTACAGGTCCCTGGAAACAAGGACTTGCAGAGTGAAAGAAAAAAAACACTCTCCCTACCTACAGTTTTCTGTCCCTAGAAAAAATGTTTTTTTTAATCACAATATAGCACAAGGACAATTCACTCACTGTCCTTACAGGTCCCTGGAAACAAGGACTTGCAGAGTGAAATAAACTGACACTCTCCCTACCTACAGTTTTCTGTCCCTAGAATAAATGTTTTTTTTAATCACAATATAGCACAAGGACAATTCACTCACTGTCCTTACAGGTCCCTGGAAACAAGGACTTGCAGAGTGAAAGAAACTGACACTCTCCCTACCTACAGTTTTCTGTCCCTAGAATAAATGTTTTTTTTAATCACAATATAGCACAAGGACAATTCACTCACTGTCCTTACAGGTCCCTGGAAACAAGGACTTGCAGAGTGAAAGAAACTGACACTGTCCCTACCTACAGTTTTCTGTCCCTAGAATAAATGTTTTTTTTAAGCACAATATAGCACAAGGAGAATTCACTCACTGTCCTTCCAGGTCCCTGGAAACAAGGACTTGCAGAGTGAAATAAACTGACACTCTCCCTACCTACAGTTTTCTGTCCCTAGAATAAATGTTTTTTTTAAGCACAATATAGCACAAGGACAATTCACTCACTGTACTTACAGGTCCCTGGAAACAAGGACTTGCAGAGTGAAAGAAACTGACACTCTCCCTACCTACAGTTTTCTGTCCCTAGAATAAATGTTTTTTTAAGCACAATATAGCACAAGGACAATTCACTCACTGTCCTTCCAGGTCCCTGGAAACAAGGACTTGCAGAGTGAAAGAAACTGACACTGTCCCTACCTACAGTTTTCTGTCCCTAGAATAAATGTTTTTTTTAAGCACACTATAGCACAAGCACAAAACACACTGACACTCTCCCTACCTATCCTTCTCTTTCCCTAAACTAAAGGAATCCAGGTTAAGCAAGAAAGAAATAACAGTCACTGTCCCTGCCTATGCTGCTCTATCCCTGCTCCGGAACACACTACACTAGGCCGCCGTGCTGGCGGCCTTTTATAGTGTGGGGCGTGTACTAAACACCCTCAGCAATAATTGGCCACAGGCATCCTGCCTGTGGCCAATCATTGCTCTCCTCGCTGCCGGCGCTGTGATTGGCCAAGCATGCGGGGTCACAGTGCATGCTTGGCCAATCACAGCGCCTGGATGACACTGCGATGGCGTAGTGCATTGTGGGCCGTTCGCGTCACTCGAATTTGGCGCGAACGGCCCAAATCGTTCGATCTTCGTCGAACGATCGAACAGCCGATGTTCGAGTCGAACGTATGTTCGACTCGAACACGAAGCTCATCCCTAGTCTGGAATCGGTCCTTCTCCACAATCTTCTTCAGGGTCCGGTCACCTCTTCTCGTTGTGCAGCGTTTTCTGCCACACTTTTTCCTTCCCACAGACTTCCCACTGAGGTGCCTTGATACAGCACTCTGGGAACAGCCTATTCGTTCAGAAATTTCTTTCTGTGTCTTACCCTCTTGCTTGAGGGTGTCAATGATGGCCTTCTGGACAGCAGTCAGGTCGGCAGTCTTACCCATGATTGCGGTTTTGAGTAATGAACCAGGCTGGGAGTTTTTAAAAGCCTCAGGAATCTTTTGCAGGTGTTTAGAGTTAATTAGTTGATTCAGATGATTAGGTTATTAGCTTGTTTAGAGAACCTTTTCATGAAATGCTAATTTTTTGAGATAGGATTTTTGGGTTTTCATGAGCTGTATGCCAAAATCATCAATATTAAAACAAGAAAAGGCTTGAACTACTTCAGTTGTGTGTAATGAATCTAAAATATATGAAAGTCTAATGTTTATCAGTACATTACAGAAAATAATGAACTTTATCACAATATGCTAATTTTTTGAGAAGGACCTGTATTCTTTAAATTATATTATCTATTATTATTCTAGTCGAAATTCAAATTTATTTTATTCAAAATTCGAATTTATTCTATTCGAAATTCAAATTTATTCTATTCGAAATTTGAATTGATTCTATTCAAAATTTTAATTTTGGAAAACAGTTATATTGTTATATTCTTTCTATTCTATTCTTTTCTATTATATTTTTTTATGTTTTTATTCTATTCTTTTTGATTCTATTTTATAGAAAATAATAGAGGGATGGGGTAAAGGGATGGACATGTGCAGAACGAAATTTTTTGTTTTGTTTCAATTTGTTATTTACATGAATAAGTTTTCGGAATTCGTTTAGTTTATTCAAATTCGAATTTATTACAATTTTTTTAATTCCATTCGAAATTAAATTTATTATATTCGAAATTCGAATTTTAGAGGATGGTTATATTCTTTCTATTCCATTCTATTCTGTAGTTTTTTTTCTATTCTATTCTATTTTCTTTTCTATTCTATTTTATTATTTTCTATTCTATTTAAATTCAAATGTATTCTATTTAAAATTCGAATTTATTCTATTCAAAATTTTAATTTTGGAAAACAGTTATATTTTCTATTCTATTTTATTTTTTATTCTATTCTTTTCTATTCTATTCAAATCTACTATATTTATTTATTATATTTAATTTATTAAATGTATTATATTCGAAATTCAAAATTTCGGAAGATGGTTATATTCTTTAAATTATATTATATTCTTTTCTATTCTATTCAAATTTAAAATTTATTCTAGTCGAAACTCAAATTTATTCTATTCAAAATTCTAATTTATTCTATTTGAAATTCAAATTTATTCTATTCGAAATTTGAATTGATTCTATTCAAAATTTTAATTTTGGAAAACAGTTATATTGTTATATGCTTTCTATTCTATTCTTCTCTATTATTGTTTTTAATTTTTTTATTCTAGTCTTTTCTATTCTATTCAAATCTACTATATTTATTTATTATATTTAATTTATTAAATGTATTATATTTGAAATTCGAAATTTCGGAAGATGGTTATATTCTTTAACCACTTCCCGCCCAGTCAATAGCAGATTGACGTCCGGGAAGTGGTTCTGTTATCCACACTGGACGTCATATGACGTCCTGCGGGATAACAGCCGCCGCGCGCCCGGGGGGGGCGCGCATCGCGGCGATCGGTGGAGCGGTGGGTCAGTCTGACACACCACTACACTGATCTCGGTAAAAAGCCTCCGGCGGAGGCTTTTTACCACGTGATCAGCCGTGTCCAATCACGGCTGATCACAATGTAAACAGGAAGAGCCGTTGATCGGCTCTTCCTCTCTCGCGTCTGCGAGACGCGAGTAGAGGAGAGCCGATCGGCGGCTCTCCTGACAGGGGGGGTTCGCGCTGATCGTTTATCAGCGCAGCCCCCCCTCAGATACCCACACTAGACCACCAGGGAAGCCCCCAGGACGCCCCAGGAAGCCCCAAGCATGTGGATGGCCCCCCCCATGGCCATCCACATGTAATAAAAAAAATAAAAAAAATGCCAATCAGTGCCCACAAATGGGCACTGACTGGCACTATGATGCCACCACCACAATGTGTGGTGGCTGGCATTGCTGGACATCAGTGTCCATCAGTGCCACCTACTAGTGTCCATCAGCGCCACCTATCAGTGCCCATCCGTGCCCATCTGTGCCCATAAGTGCCCACCTATCAGTGCCCGTCCGTGCCACCTATCAGTGCCGCCTATAAGTGCCCATCAGTGCCGCCTATAAGTGCAAATCAGTGCCGCCTATGAGTGCCAATCAGTGCCGCATACCAGTGCCTCCTATCAGTGCCCATCAGTGCCACCTATCAGTGCCCATCATCAGTGCCCATCAGTGCCACCTCATCAGTGCCACCTCATTGGTGCCACCTCATCGGTGCCCATCAGTGTCGCCTTATCAGTGCCCGTCAGTGCCGCCTTATCAGTGCCCGTCATTGAAGTAGAAAAGGTACTTATTTCCGAAAAAAATTAACAGAAACAAAGAAAAACGTGTTTTTTTTTTTATTTTCGCTCTTTTTTTATTTGTTGCGCAAAAAATAAAAATCGCAGAGGCGATCAAATACCACCGAAAGAAAGCTCTATTTGTGGGAACAAAATGATAAAAAATTTGTTTGGGTACAGTGTAGCATGACCGCGCAATTGTCATTCAAATTGCGACAGCGCTGAAAGCTCAAAATTGGCTTGGGCAGGAAGCTGTATAAGTGCCTGGTATTGAAGTGGTTAAACTCTATTCTATTCTATTCTTTTCTATTCTATTCAAATTCAAATTTATTCTATTCGAAATTCAAATTTATTCTATTTGAAATTTTAATTTATTCTATTTGAAATTCAAATTTATTCTATTCAAAATTCAAATTTATTTAATGTGAAATTAAAATTTTGGAAAACAGTTCTATTGTTATATTCTTTCTATTCTATTTATTTCTATTATATTATTTTATTTTCTATTCTATTATTTTCTATTCTATTCAAATGTATTATATTTATTTATTATATTTAGTTTATAAAATGTATTATATTCCATATTCGAATTTTGGAATATGGTTATATTCTTTAAATTATATTCTATTATTTTCTTTTATATTCTATTCTATTCTTTTCTATTCTATTCAAATTCAAATTTATTCTATTCGAAATTCAAATTCATTCTATTTGAAATTTAAATTTATTCTATTCGAAATTCAAATTTATTCTATTCAAAATTCAAATTTATTCTATGCGAAATTCAAGTTTTGGAAAACAGTTCTATTGTTATATTCTTTCTATTAAATTTGTTTCTATTATATTATTTTCTTTTCTATTCTATTAATTTCTATTCTATTCAAATGTATTCTATTTATTTATTCTATTTAATTTATAAAATGTATTATATTCCAAATTCGAATTTCGGAATATGGTTATATTCGTTAAATTCTATTCTATTATTTTCTTTTATATTATATTCTATTCTTTTCTATTCTATTCAAATTCAAATTTATTCTATTTGAAATTCAAATTTATTTTTATTTTAAATTTGAATTTATTCTATTCAAAATTCAAATTTATTCTATGCGAAATTCAAATTTTGGAAAACAGTTCTATTGTTATATTCTTTCTATTCTATTTTTTTCTATTCTATTCTATTATTTTATATTCTATTCAAACGTATTATATTTATTTATTATATTTAATTTATTAAATGTATTATATTCCAAATTCGAATTTCAGAAAATGGTTAAATTCTTTAAGTTCTATTCTATTATTTTCTTTTATAATACATTCAATTATTTTCTATTCTATTCAAATTCAAATTTATTCTATTTGAAATTCAAATTTATTCTAATCGAAATTCGAATTTATTCTATTTGAAATTCAAATTTATTCTATTCAAAATTCAAATTTCGGAAAACAGTTCTATTGTTATATTCTTTCTATTCTATTCTATTTTTTTCTATTATAATTTTTTTTATTTTCTATTCTATTCTTTTCTATTCTATTCAAATGTATTATATTTATTTATTATATTTCATTTTGATTAAATGTATTATAGTCCAAATTCTAATTTCAGAAGATGGTTATATTCTTTAAATTCTATTCTATTCTATTCTAGTGAATTCTGTAATTTTATTTTTTATTCTAATCTATTATTTTATTTTCTATTTAAATTCAAATTTATCTTATTCAAATTTGGGAAATGGTTCTATTCTTTCTATTCTATTCTATTGTTTTTTTAAATTATATTCTATTATTTTATTTTATATTCTATTCTTTTCTATTATTTTTTAGTTCAAATGTATTCTATTTGAAATTCGAATTAAAGAAGATGGTTATATATTTTTATTTTTTATTTAATTTTTTTATTCTATTCCTTTATGTTCCATTCTATTTCATTCTGTTCTTTTATTTTCTATTCTATTTTGTTCTGTTTTACTCTATTCTTTTATTTTCTATTCTATCCCTTTTTTTTCTATTTTATTTTGTTCTGTTTTATTCTATTATATTATTTTCTATTCTATTCCTTTATTTTCTATTCTATTTCATTCGATTCAAAAACTATTTGAATTTGATTCAAAAACTATTCAAATGCAAATTTCACACACAATTTTTGTTTCTTTGTTTTGGATTCGTTTAAATTCGCTACTTTTGTAATTTGGAAATTCAGAAGCATCAGGATTTTCAGAATAACGAAAAATTTGTCTGAATTTTAATCTGGAACGGAACGAACCGCACGCGTCTAGGATGGGCATCGCCAGCAACAATACTCAGGTAGGCCGTGGCATTTAAACTGATGCTTAATTGGTACTGAGGGGCCCAAAGTGTGCCAAGAAAATATCCCCCCCCCCCCACACCCCACACCACACATTACACCCCCACCACCAGCCGGAACCGGTGATACAAGGCAGGATGGATCCAAGTTTTCATGTTGTTTACACCAATTTTAATTATATTCTTTAAACTCTATTATATTATATTATATTCTTTTCTATTCTATTCGAAATTCTAATTTAATCTATTTGAAATCTGAATTTCTTCTATTCAAAATTCTTATTTATTCAATGCGAAATTAAAATGTTTGAAAGCAGTTCTATTGTTATATTCTTTCTATTCTATTCAATTTTTTTGAAATTCCAATTTTTTCTATTCGAAATTCCAATTTATTCTATTCAAAATTCAAATTTTGGAAAACAGTTCTATCGATATATTTTTTCTATTATTACTATTTTTTTTTATTATATTATTTTTGAGTTCAAATGTATTCTATTTGAAATTCGAATTAAAGAAGATGGTTATATATTTTTCTATTTTATTCTAGTTTTTTATTCTATTCTATTCCTTTATTTTCTATTCTATTTTATTCTGTTCTTTCATTTTCTATTCTATTTTGTTCTGTTTTACTCTATTCTTTTATTTTCTATTCTATCACTTTTTTTACTATTCTTTTATTTTGTTCTGTTTTACGCTTATTATATTCTTTTCTATTCTATTTCATTTGATTCAAAAACTATTCAAATGCAAATTTCACACACAATTTTTGTTTCTTTGTTTTGGATTCGTTTAAATTCGCTACTTTTGTCATTTGGAAATTCAGAAGCATCAGGATTTTCAGAATAACGAAAAATTTGTCTGAATTTTAATCTGGAACGGAACGATTTGCACGCGTCTAGGATGGGCATCGCCAGCAACAATACTCAGGTAGGCCGTGGCATTTAAACCGATGCTTAATTGGTACTGAGGGGCCCAAAGTGTGCCAAGAAAATATCCCCCCCCCCCCCACACCCCACACCACACATTACACCCCCACCACCAGCCGGAACCGGTGATACAAGGCAGGATGGATCCATGTTTTCATGTTGTTTACACCAATTTTAATTTCCAAAGATAATAGAATAGAATAGAAAAGAAAAGAATAAAATAGAAAAAAAACAGGGATCGTTACCCTACCATCTGAATGTCGCGGCTGAAATCGAGACTCATCAGACCCGGCAACGTTTTTCCAATCTTCCATTGTCCAATGTTGGTGATCCTGTGCCAATTGTAGCCTCTGTTTCCTGTTCTTAGCTGACAGGAGCGGCACCCGGTGTGGTCTTCTGCTGCTGTAGCCCATCTGCTTCAAGGTTGGATGTGTTGTGCGTTCAGAGATGGTATTCTGCATACCTTGGGTGTAACAAGTGGTTATTTCAGTTACTTTCTATCTGGAACCAGTCTGCCCATTGTCCTCTGACCTCAACAAGGCATTTTTCCTCCACACAACCGCCGCTCACTGGATATTTTCTCTTTTTCTCTGTAAACTCGAGAAATGGTTGTGTGTGAAAATCCAAGAAATACTCAGACCGGCCCGTCTGGCACCAACAACAACCACGCCACGTTCAAAGTCACTTACATCCCCTTTCTTCCCCATTCTGATGCTCGGTTTGAACGTCAGCAAGTCGTCTTCACCGCGTCTAGATGCCTAAATGCATTGAGTTGCTGGCATGTGATTGGCTGATTAGCAATTTGTGTTACCGAGCAATGGAAGAGGTGTGCCTAATAAAGTGGCCGGTGAGTGTATATTTTCCACGTTGAGCTTCCCGCACGTTATTGAAGGATTACACCTTTAAAAAAAAAACATCTCACATAATCGGCGTCTTCAGCGAGCGCTAATTTCCCGCGCTGACGTCGGGACGCGATGGGGGGGGGGGGGGGGGGGGAGTGAATGAAGTCATTCCGCTCCAAGTCTCCCGGTACAGCAGAAACATTTCAATAATTTGGCTTCATCTGAAAAAAAAAAAAAATTCTAAATGCACTAAAAATTACAGATTCCCGTTTGGCGTCTTCCTACAACTGAGCGCGAGCCAAAGTGGCATTCTGGGAGGACGCCAGCAGCAGCGGCGGCGGAGGGAGAAACTCGGGCGAGTTTTTTTTTTAATTACCCATCAAAAGAAAAAAAAGTGCTTTTTGGGCCGTCTCGTCCTCAAAAGTGAAGAGGGTCACGTGACAGGAGCGCCCCCCGGAGGGCGACGTAAAATCACTTTGCAAAATGCCCCCCCCCCCCCCCGTCTTCAGAGACCGCAAGCTGCTGCCGGACAGTTTTGTTACGAGAGCTTTGGTGACACTCGGGATCTCCGAGAGGAAAGCGGAGGAATGAAGTGAAATTAAACATTCAGCAGCTGATTTAATCACTTACTGTGCAGCTTCTTTATTCTTTAACCCTTTTATGGTCGAATGCTGGTGGTGACGGGGGATGGGGGGGAACGGGGGGGGGACCCTGGGGGTGCTCAAGTCAGCTTGTAAATCTGACAAGCCAACTGTTAGGTTGACCTCTATGAATAAGACCTGGTGGGCGGGGGGGGGGGGGGGCGAAACGCGTCAGGGAGCTTGGCTTGCAGAAGAGCGATGGCCGAGGCCGCTTCTTGCTAAACATTATTAGAGTTAAATTCGTTTCACTCATTTTCGGAATTCATGTCGTTTTGTTTCATTGATTTGTTTTCAAATTCGTTTCGAATTTTCCTGAATTTGGTAAAATTTTATTTCATTCGACTAAATTCAGGAAATTCAAATTGAATTTGAATTTATTCTAATATCCATTTTTTTCTATTCTTTCCTATTGTATTCTATTCTTTTTTGTTCTATTCTATTCTATTCATTTCAAATCTATTCTATTTGAATTTGAATTTATTCTATTTGATATTTGAATTTCGGAAGACGGTTATATTCTCTTTCATTCTATTCTATTGTTTTTTTTTTCTATTCTGTTCTTTTCCATTCTGTTCAGTTGTTTACTATTCAATTTTTTTTCTATTCTATTCAAATTCATTCTATTTCGAATTTCTTTCGAGTTTCACTCATTTTCGGAATTCATGTCGTTTTGTTTCATTGATTTGTTTTCAAATTCTTTCAAATTTTCCTGAATTTGGTAAAATTTTATTTAATTCGACTAAATTCAGGAAATTCAAATTGAATTTGAATTTATTCTAATATCCATTTTTTTCTATTCTTTCCTATTGTATTCTATTCTTTTTTGTTCTATTCTATTCTATTCATTTCAAATCTATTCTATTTGAATTTGAATTTATTCTATTTGATATTTGAATTTCGGAAGACGGTTATATTCTCTTTCATTCTATTCTATTGTTTTTTTTTCTATTCTGTTCTTTTCCATTCTGTTCAGTTGTTTACTATTCAATTTTTTTTCTATTCTATTCAAATTCATTCTATTTCGAATTTCTTTCGAGTTTCACTCATTTTCGGAATTCATGTCGTTTTGTTTCATTGATTTGTTTTCAAATTCTTTCAAATTTTCCTGAATTTGGTAAAATTTTATTTAATTCGACTAAATTCAGGAAATTCAAATTGAATTTGAATTTATTCTAATATCCATTTTTTCTATTCTTTTCTATTGTATTCTATTATTTTCTATTGTATTCTATTCTTTTTTGTTCTATTCTATTCAATGAATTTCTGATCTATTCTATTTGAATTTGAATTTATTCTATTTGATATTTGAATTTCGAAAGACGGTTATATTCTCTTTCATTCTATTCTATTGTTTTTTTTTCTATTCTGTTCTTTTCTATTCTGTTCAGTTGTTTACTATTCAATTTTTTTTCTATTCTATTCAAATTCATTCTATTTCAAATTACTTTTAAGTTTCACTCATTTTCGGAATTCATGTCGTTTTGTTTCATTGATTTGTTTTCAAATTCGTTTTGAATTTTCCTGAATTTGGTAAAATTTTATTTCATTCGACTAAATTCAGGAAATTCAAATTGAATTTGAATTTATTCTAATATCCATTTTTTTCTATTCTTTCCTATTGTATTCTATTCTTTTTTGTTCTATTCCAATAAATTAATTTCTAATCTTTTCTATTTGAATTTGAATTTATTCTATTTGATATTTGAATTTCAGAAGACTGTTATATTCTCTTTCATTCTATTCTATTGTTTTTTTTCTATTCTGTTCTTTTCTATTCTGTTCAGTTGTTTACTATTCAATTTTTTTCTATTCTATTCAAATTCATTCTATTTCAAATTACTTTTGAGTTTCACTCATTTTCGGAATTCATGTAATTTTGTTTCATTGATTTGTTTTCAAATTCGTTTAGAATTTTCCTGAATTTGTTAAAATTTTATATAGTTCGACTAAATTCAGGAAATTCAAATTGAATTTGAATTTATTCTAATATCCATTTTTTTCTATTCTTTCCTATTGTATTCTATTCTTTTTTGTTCTATTCTATTCAATTCATTTCAAATCTATTCTATTTGAATTTGAATTTATTCTATTTGATATTTGAATTTCAGAAGACTGTTATATTCTCTTTCATTCTATTCTATTGTTTTTTTTCTATTCTGTTCTTTTCTATTCTGTTCAGTTGTTTACTATTCAATTTTTTTTCTATTCTATTCAAATTCATTCTATTTCAAATTTCTTTCGAGTTTCACTCATTTTCGGAATTCATGTCGTTTTGTTTCATTGATTTGTTTTCTAATTCGTTTTGAATTTTCCTGAATTTGGTAAAATTTTATTTCATTCGACTAAATTCAGGAAATTCAAATTGAATTTGAATTTATTCTAATATCCATTTTTTTCTATTCTTTCCTATTGTATTCTATTCTTTTTTGTTCTATTCCAATAAATTAATTTCTAATCTTTTCTATTTGAATTTGAATTTATTCTATTTGATATTTGAATTTCAGAAGACTGTTATATTCTCTTTCATTCTATTCTATTGTTTTTTTTCTATTCTGTTCTTTTCTATTCTGTTCAGTTGTTTACTATTCAATTTTTTTTCTATTCTATTCAAATTCATTCTATTTCAAATTACTTTTGAGTTTCACTCATTTTCGGAATTCATGTAATTTTGTTTCATTGATTTGTTTTCAAATTCGTTTAGAATTTTCCTGAATTTGGTAAAATTTTATATAGTTCGACTAAATTCAGGAAATTCAAATTGAATTTGAATTTATTCTAATATCCATTTTTTTCTATTCTTTCCTATTGTATTCTATTCTTTTTTGTTCTATTCTATTCAATTCGTTTCAAATCTATTCTATTTGAATTTGAATTTATTCTATTTGATATTTGAATTTCAGAAGACTGTTATATTCTCTTTCATTCTATTCTATTGTTTTTTTTTCTATTCTGTTCTTTTCTATTCTGTTCAGTTGTTTACTATTCAATTTTTTTTCTATTCTATTCAAATTCATTCTATTTCAAATTTCTTTCGAGTTTCACTCATTTTCGGAATGCATGTCGTTTTGTTTCACTGATTTGTTTTCAAATTCGTTTTGAATTTTCCTGAATTTGGTAAAATTTTATTTAGTTCGACTAAATTCAGGAAATTCAAATTGAATTTGAATTTATTCTAATATCCATTTTTTTCTATTCTTTCCTATTGTATTCTATTCTTTTTTGTTCTATTCCAATAAATTAATTTCTAATCTTTTCTATTTGAATTTGAATTTATTCTATTTGCTATTTGAATTTCAGAAGACGGTTATATTCTCTTTCATTCTATTCTATTGTTTTTTTTCTATTCTTTTCTTTTCTATTCTGTTCAGTTGTTTACTATTCAATTTTTTTTTCTATTCTATTCAAATTCATTCTATTTCGAATTTCTTTCGAGTTTCACTCATTTTCGGAATGCATGTCGTTTTGTTTCATTGATTTGTTTTCAAATTAGTTTCGAATTTTCCTGAATTTGGTAAAATTTTATTTAATTCGACTAAATTCAGGAAATTCTAATTGAATTTGAATTTATTCTAATATCCATTTTTTTCTATTCTTTCCTATTGTATTCTATTCTTTTTTGTTCTATTCCAATAAATTAATTTCTAATCTTTTCTATTTGAATTTGAATTTATTCTATTTGCTATTTGAATTTCAGAAGACGGTTATATTCTCTTTCATTCTATTCTATTGTTTTTTTTCTATTCTTTTCTTTTCTATTCTGTTCAGTTGTTTACTATTCAATTTTTTTTTCTATTCTATTCAAATTCATTCTATTTCGAATTTCTTTCGAGTTTCACTCATTTTCGGAATGCATGTCGTTTTGTTTCATTGATTTGTTTTCAAATTAGTTTCGAATTTTCCTGAATTTGGTAAAATTTTATTTAATTCGACTAAATTCAGGAAATTCTAATTGAATTTGAATTTATTCTAATATCCATTTTTTCTATTATTTTCTATTGTATTCTATTCTTTTTTGTTCTATTCTATTCAATTAATTTCTAATCTATTCTATTTGAATTAGAATTTATTCTATTTGATATTTGAATTTCGGAAGACGGTTATATTCTCTTTCATTCTATTCTATCGTTTTTTTTCTATTCTGTTCTTTTCTATTCTGTTCAGTTGTTTACTATTCGATTTTTTTTTATTCTATTCAAATTCATTCTATTCAAATTTCTGAAGATGCTTAAATTCTTTCTATTCTATTCTATTGTTTTTTTCTCTGCTATTCTTTTCAATTCTATTCTTTTCTATTCTAGTCTAATCTATTGAAATTTAAATTCATTCTTTTCAAAATTCTAATTTTGGAAGATGGTTATATTCTATCCTTATCCATTCTATTCAAATTCAAATGTATTTTGTTCAAAACTCAAATTTTGGAAGACAGTTAAACTCTTTCTATTTTATTCTATTCTATTGTTTTTTTTTTGCTCCTTCGCTCTCTCACTTAAGTACTAAAGACTCAGAAGTGATGTGTAAAACATCACATTAGGGTCCTGGTGTAAATTTTCCCTACCAGTATGTCCAGGGCAGAAGCTAATGTAGAAACATCTGTGCTCCATTAGCTTCAATGAAACTTAGGTGAGGCATCAGGGGTCGTTCAGAGCACTTAACTAGTTCACGCCCAACTATAGCACTATAAGACCCCAAATCTCTCCTTTGATAGCAAAAGATCAAAAAATTATATTATGCTTTTAAAAAAATATATAGTTTACTTCTGCCCTAGACCGGAAGTGATGTCATGACGTCACTTCAGTCCTCCTAGATCATAGAGATGATTAGAGTCGATCTGGTCTCTCTTCCCCTCTATGACCAGCAGTGCAAACCCTTGGATCGTTTCCCGGGCTTGCCGGTAAGAATGGTAAGCACTAGACATGTTCACTGGCGAAAAATTTGTTTTTTTAGTTTTAGTTTTTTTTTGTTTTTTTGCTTTTTTCTGAAATTCGGAAATTCGGGAAATTCGAAAAATTCGTTTTTTTCGTTTTAGTTTTATTGCTTTTTTTCTGAAATTCTGAAATTCGGGAAATTAGAAAAATGTGTTGTTTTCGTTTTCGTTTTTTCCGAATTTCGGAAATTCGGAAAATCGAAAATTCGAAATTTGGGAAATCCGAAAATCCGAAAATTCGGAAATTGAAAAATTCGGAAATTTCAGAATTAACAAATTTCTCTAAATTCATGAAAAACGAATTGCACATGTCTAGTAAGCACGAGAAACTCCATTAAGCAGTGGTATTGGGGGGCAACCGATCCAGTGGCTAATTTAGAAAATCCGAATTTCCAAAAATCCGAATTTCCGAAAATCCGACTTTCCGATATTCCAAATTTCCGAAATTCGGAAATTCGAAATTTCGGAAATCCGAAAATCCGAAAATTCGGAAATGTAAAAATTTGGAAATTCGGAAATTTCTGAATTAACAAATTTCTCTAAATTCGTGAAAAACGAATTAGAAACTAAACGAATTGCACATGTCTAGTAAGCACGAGAAACACCGTTGAGCAGTGGTGTTGGGGGGCAACCGATCCAGTGGCTAATTAGCCACTCGGATCGCTTTTATGAGTAAGAATCGTAGGCTGAAAAAATAAATACTGGGGGTTATGGCTGATAGCTTCATCCATAACCACTTCAAAGCTGCAACATACAGTGCCTTGAAAAAGTATTCATACGCCATGACATTTTCCACATTTTCTCATGTTACAACTAAAAACGTAAATGTATTTTATTGGGATTTTATGTGATAGACCAACACAAAGTGGCACATAATTGTGAAGTGAAAGGAAAATGATAAATGGTTTTCAAATATTGTGTGGGGGCATTTGTATTCAGCCCCCTTTACTCTGATACCCCTAACTAAAATCTGGTGGAACCAATTGCCTTCAGAAGTCACCTAATTAGTAAATAGAGTCCACCTGTGTGTAATTTAATCTCAGTATAAATACAGCTGTTCTTTGAAGCCCTCAGAGGTTTGTTAGAGAACCTTCGTGAACAAACAGCATCATGAAGGCCAAGGAACACACCAGACAGGTCAGGGGTAACGTTGTGGAGAAGTATAAAGCAGGGTTAGGTTATAAAAAAATCTCCCAAGCTTTGAACATCTCACAGAGCTCTGTTCAATCCATCATCGGAAAATGGAAAGAGTATGGCACAACTGCAAACCTACCAAGACATGGCCGCCCACCTAAACTGACGACAGCCGCCCAATCACAAAGCGCCGCGTGACTCGCGCATGCGCAGTAGGAAATGGGCAGTGAAGCTGCAAGGCTCCACTGCCTGTTTCCCTTAGTGAGGATGGCAGCGCCGGGACACGATCCGAAGGATGGATCGGCCTCGGGGGGCCGACATCACGGGAGCACCCAAGACAGGTAAGTGCCCTTATTAAAAGTCAGCAGCTACAGTGTTTGTAGCTGCTGACTTTTAAAAACAAATACATTTGCGGCTGAAACACCGCTTTAACACTGCACATCCCCCTGAACACACCATCCCCACCGTGAAACATGGTGGTGGCAGCATCATGTGGTGGAGATGCTTTTCTTCAGCAGGGACAGGGAAGCTGGTCAGAGATGATGGGAAGATGGATGGAGCCAAATACAGGACAATCTTAGAAGAAAACCTGTTAGACTCTGCAAAAGACTTGAGACTGGGGGGGAGGTTCACCTTCCAGCAGGACAACGACCCTCAACATACAGCCAGAGCTACAATGGAATGGTTTAGATCAAAGCATATTCATGTGTTAGAATGGCCCAGACACAGTCCAGACCTAAATCACATTGAGAATCTGTGGCAAGACTTGAAAATTGCTGATCACAGACGCTCTCCATCCAATCTGACAGAGCTTGAGATATTTTACAAAGAAGAATGGGCAAAAATGTCCCTCTCTAGATGTGCAAAGCTGGTAGAGACATCCCCAAAAAGACTTGCAGCTTTAATTGCAGAGAAAGGGGGTTCTACAAAGTATTCTACAAATGCCCCCCACACTTTTCACATATTTATAAAAAAAAATAATTGAAAACCATTTATCATTTTCCTTCCACTTCACAATTATGGGCCACTTTGTGTTGGTCTATCACAGAGGTGGCTCTTTAATTAGGCAAATTAGGCGGTCGCCTAAGGTCTCGCACTCACAGGGGCCTAGTGGCCTCCTAACTTACCCAATGCATTACCCCAGTTTTGAGGGACAGGGGACCTTAACGCTGCTGTGCTTATGCAGCGTTAAGAGCCCTGACTCAGGAGCGGGGCCGCCAGCGTCCCTAACAACCAGTGAATATCGGTGACACTACCCCTTGTGACGTCAATGACCCAGCATGCCCTCAGTCAATTATGTCACAAGGGGGCGGGTTCACCAGGTGACATCACTAGTTGGCCCCCCGCCCCTTAGTTATTAAAGAGCAGGATCTGGGGGCCGCCTTGTTAAAGGGGGCTTCCAGATTCTGATAAGCCCCCTGCCCGCAGACCCCCACAACCACCGGGCAGGGTTGTGGGGAAGAGGCTCTTGTCCTTGAATTTTTTTTCCCATCATGGGCAAGAGTTGAGATGTCAAGTTTTGCCTAAGGCCTCATAAAGCCTAGAGCCGCCTGTGGTCTATCACATAAAATCCCAATAAAATACATTTACGTTTTTGGTTGTAACATGACAAAATGTGGAAAATGTCAAGGGGTAGGAATACTTTTTCAAGGCACTGTATATATATAGATATATATATCTATATATATACATATTGCGAGCTTCAAATGGTTCTAAATATTGTTTCCTGGTAAATGTAATGAAAACACCTAAAACATTTATCTTTATGTTTAGGAGTATATAAAGGGTCGTGTTTCTTCCCAGAGTGCTTTTAATATAGAGGATTGCAGGATGTCGGCTTAATGCCATCTAATAGAAAGGGACAGTTGGAAATTGTTTTCTCGATGGATTATCGTCTATTATGAAAATACATATACCGTAATATCCACTTAGAGTACTAAAAACTGTGTAGTGCTTCCGCCCCCAAAGGAGCCGCTATTCTATCGGGGTCCCCTGTTCCCAGATCTCATGACTTTGTAAACAGCACCACACTCTCTGACCCACCTGGGCTGAAGAGGAGATATTTACCGTGACAATATATAAATAGGCAGTACTGTGCAAAAGTTTTAGGCAGGTGTGAATAAAGGCTGAAAAAGTAAGAATGCTTTTGAAAATATATATTTTAATTGTTTATTTTTACCACTTACAAACTGCAAGAGAGATCTAAATCAAATCAATATTTGGTGTGACCAAACTCTGCTACTTAAGGTGGCCATACGTTATACAATTTTCTCATTCAATTTCCTTTAGATTTACCTTCAACAATTAGTGCCTAATTGCATACAAATTGAAAGTTGTCTGGGTTTGACCTCATATTATATGGTTGTGGTAAATCTAAAGGGAAATTGTACAAGAACATTGTATAATGTGCAGTGGCGTACTAACGCTGGGGCGGGGGGGGGGGGGGGGCTTTCCGCACCGGGTGCCAAACCTTTGGGGGTGTCAGCATGCCGGAGCAACCATACCTCCGTGATCGGGTTCCATTCACATGTGACTGCAGTGACTTGCTTGTGGGTGCGCTAATGTGGGCGCACACACCCCGCAGCTTGTGCGGGGTGTTTGCTGTCCCACGCGATCTCAGCCCAGCTCTTTATGGCAGACGACATCGCTTCCCGCCAGCTGCCTCTCTCACTGGCAATGCACACAGTGCAATGCCGATGAACCCGCCCCTACCACGCCTCCTCCGCTCTGACATCGTCTGTGTACACAGACAGGAGGAGGAGCCGGGGAAGAGGCGAGACGCTGCTGTGCTGTGCCGCTCATCTAAAGGTCTGTTTCTATAAGTCACACACACACTATAGATGACAATTGTGCGGGGGAAGCAGATATACATTTATACTTGCAATGATTTGTGTGGGGGGAGAGGGAACTGCATGTGCTAGGGGGCGTTTTAGGAAAATCTGCCCCCCCCCCCAGCACATGTCCTCTCTCCTCCCAAAGTGCCCCCTAGCTCATGCAGTACCCTCTCCCCTACCCCTGCCAGGTAAGTCAGTGGAGCCAGGTGGCGGGACTTTTTCCATCACTTGGCTCCAGGACTCATAGCCGGTTCACACGATGAATCACACAGGATCACACTGCATTCCTGTGCGATTCAAATGTTTTCCAGGTACAGTACAATTTCAGCCCATTCTTTCAAATGGGCTGAAATTGTGCTGGACCACACCAAGAGTTATAAGATGCACAGGAACTGGAATGCATGGTACTACTGTACCGTACAATCCAATGCAGGTATACGCATTACATTTAGGACCTGCATTTATGGTGTCATTAAGTTAACATTGACACCAACTGCAGATCAAAACTGGAGTGCATTTTGAATGCAGTGCGAGAAACGCCAGAGGTAAGGGAGCTGTGTATTGTAAAGGGGTTCAGAGGTATGGGGGCTGTGTAATGTAAAGGGGTTCAGAGGTATGGGGATTGTGTAATGTAAAGGGGTCCAGAGGTATGGGGGCTGTGTAATGTAAAGGGGCTCAGAGGTATGGGGATTGTGTAATGTAAAGGGGTCCAGAGGTTTGGGGGCTGTGTAATGTAAAGGGGTTCAGAGGTATGGGGGCTGTGTAATGTAAAGGGGTTCAGAGGTATGGGGATTGTGTAATGTAAAGGGGTCCAGAGGTATGGGGGCTGTGTAATGTAAAGGGGCTCAGAGGTATGGGGATTGTGTAATGTAAAGGGGTCCAGAGGTATGGGGCTGTGTAATGTAAAGGGGCTCAGAGGTATGGGGATTGTGTAATGTAAAGGGGTCCAGAGGTATGGGGGCTGTGTAATGTAAAGGGGTTCAGAGGTATGGGGATTGTGTAATGTAAAGGGGTCCAGAGGTATGGGAGCTGTGTAATGTAAAGGGGCTCAGAGGTATGTGGGCTGTGTAATGTAAATGGGTTCAGAGGTATGGGGATTGTGTAATGTAAAGGGGTCCAGAGGTATGGGGATTGTGTAATGTAAAGGGGTCCAGAGGTATGAGGGCTGTGTAATGTAAATGGGTTCAGAGGTATGGGGGCTGTGTAATGTAAAGGGGCTCAGAGGTATGGGGGCTGTGTAATGTAAAGGGGTCCAGAGGTATGGGAGCTGTGTAATGTAAAGGGGTTCAGAGGTATGGGGGCTGTGTAATGTAAAGGGGTTCAGAGGTATGGGGGCTGTGTAACGTAAAGGGGTTCAGAGGTATGGGTGCTGTGTAAAAAAAACGTTCAGAAAACAGGAAAATATTTTTTTGGGGGGGAGGGTAACACCATGTTTTACTTCACCGTAGGTGACACCAACCCTAGTGACACCACTGGCAGTAGCACATGGTAAGTGTGCTGATGCCAGTTACATGTATTCCTGTCTGGCACCAGCCACCCGATGACAATCCTTAGGTCAGTCAGCACTGTTTTTGCAGAGTAGGGGCCTGGCCGCCCCGGGGAGCAGAGGGTGGAGGATTCTTCAGGATCCTGGGCCGCAGTGCACGGAGGGGCTACACGTGACATCACTTGACGCAGACGCCAGCACACCAACGTGCACCGCCTGGGGGCGGGGGTGCCAGCTATAGGATCCGCCCCGGGTGCCAAATGCTGTAGGTACGCCCCTGATAATGTGTGGCCAGCCTAAGGTGAGGTTGTGGAAGACAGTTTCAGACTGAGCACAGCAACAAGACCTGGGGTGCGATTTACTAAAACGGGTGCCCACAGAATCTGGTGCAACTGTGTGCCTAGTAACCAAATCAGCTTCCAACTTTAGCTTGTTCAATTAAGCTTTGACAATAAAACATGGAAGCTGAGTGGTTTCTATGCAGAGCTGCACCAGATTCTGTGTGCTCCAGTTTTAGTAAATCTCCCCAAAGGTTATACTGCATCAGGAAGGTCTCCCCCAGGCAAAGATTTCAAAGCAGACTGAGGTTTCAAGATGTGCTGTTCAAGCTCTTTTGAAGAAGCAAAAAGAAACGGGCAACGTTGAGGAGTGTAGACGCAGTGGTCGGGTAAGGTTGAGAAACATAGACGCAGTGGTCAGGTAACATTGAGGAGCGTAGACGCTGTGGTCGGGTAACGTTGAGGAGCGTAGACGCAGTGGTTGGGTAATGTTGAGGAGTGTAGATGCAGTGGTCTGGTAACATTGAGGAGCATAGACGCAGTGGTCGGGTAACGTTGAGTAGCGTAGACGCAGTGGTCAGGCAACGTTGAGGAGCGTAGACGCAGTGGTCTAGAAACATTGAGGAGCGTAGATGCTGTGGTCGGGTAGCGTTATGTAGCGTAGACGCAGTGGTCTGGCAACGTTAAGGAGCGTAGACGCAGTGGTCTAGTAACATTGAGGAGCGTAGACGCAGTGGTCGGGTAAGGCTGAGGAGCGTAGACGCAGTGGTCAGGTAACGTTGAGGAGCGTAGATGCAGTGGTTGGGTAATGTTGAGGAGCATAGATGTAGTGGTCAGGTAACTTTGAGGAGCATAGACACAGTGGTCAGGTAACATTGAGGAGCACAAATGTAGTGGTCTGGTAAGGTTGAGGAGCGTAGACGCAGTAACGTTGAGGAGTGTTGAGTAGACGCAGTGGTCAGGTAACGTTGAGGAGCATAGATGCAGTGGTCTGGTAAGGTTGAGGAGCATAGACACAGTGGTCGGGTAAGGTTGAGGAGCATAGACACAGTGGTCGGGTAAGGTTGAGGAGCGTAGACACAGTGGTCAGGTAACGTTGAGGAGTGTAGACGCAGTGGCCAGGTAAGGTTGAGGAGCGTAGACACAGTGGTCGGGTAAGGTTGAGGAGCGTAGACGCAGTAACGTTGGAGAGTGTTGAGTAGACGCAGTGGTCTGGTAAGGTTGAGGAGCATAGACACAGTGGTCGGGTAAGGTTGAGGAGCGTAGACACAGTAACATTGAGGAGTGTTGAGTAGACGCAGTGGTCAGGTGACGTTGAGGAGCATAGACGCAGTGGTCAGGTAACGTTGAGGAGCATAGACGCAGTGGTCAGGTAACGTTGAGGAGCGTAGACGCTGTGGTCGGCAAGGGAAACATAATGTAGCAAATGGAAGACACGTCATGCTTACTTCCCTTCCACATCGGAAGATGTCCAGTGGTGCCATCAGCACAGAACTGGTGGAAACCAGTGAGACCCAGGTACACCCATCTACTGTCTGGAGAAGTCTGTCCAGAAGTGGTCTTCATGGAAGAATTGCAGCCAAAAAGCCTCTGACGTGGAAACAAGGCTAAGCGACTCCACTATGCAGGAAAACATAGGAAGTGGGGAGCAGAAAAATGGCAGCAGGTGCTTTGGATTGATGAGTCAAAATGTGAAATATTTGGCTGTAGCAGGAGGCAGTTTGTTGGGAAAGGGCAGGAGAGTAGTACAATAATGAGTATCTGCAGCCAACTGTGAAGCATGATGGAGGTTCCTTGCATGTTTGAGGCTGCATTTCTGCAAATGGAGTTGGAGATTTGGTCAGGATCAATGGTGTCCTCAATGTTGAGAAATACAGGCAGATACTTATCCATAGTGCCATACCATCAGGCAGGACCGCCAATAGGGGGGCACCATCGAGCCTCCTGTAGGGGGCTTAGGCACACATGGGGGCCCAGACAGCAGTGGACATTGCTGCGGTGGGATGGGAGGACAATTACAGAACAATGCACTGTGTCTCTCCAGTGACTAAAAGCAGATTTCTCCCCCTCTCCCTCCCGCCGGCTTTCAGCTGCTGGAGGGAGAGACACAGTGCATTGTTCTGTAATTGGTCTCCCATCCCTATCCTGCCGTACCAATATTGAGTTGGCCAACCCTTTGCAGCTATAATAACTTCAACTCTTCTGGGAAGGCTGTCCACGAGGTTTAGGAGTGTGTCTATGGGAATGTTTGACCATTCTTCCAGAAACGCATCTGTGAGGTCAGGCACAAAAACCTTCAATGTGCAGCTCCCCCCCAATGCTCACTTGAGCCAGATCCGATCCAGTGATGTGCACGAGAGCAGAACCTCTCCCGGGTCTCTGCCTCCTCATTGGCTGAGACACAGCTGTGGAAGCTATTGGCTCCCGCTGCTGTCAATCACACCCAGTGAGGAGGGAGTGGGGGGAAGGGCCAACCCACGCTCTGTGTGTCTCATAGATACACAGAGGCGGCTATGGAGCGAGCATGCATGTGTGCCCCCAGAGTAAGCAGCTTGCTTTAGAAGCACTCCGCAGGGGGGAGGAGCTAGGAGCACCAGTGGGGGACCTGAGAAAAACCATTGCATGAAGCAGGTAAGTATAACGTGTTTGTTTTTCAAAAAATCTGAACCTTTACAATCACTATAAACCCTTTTCCTGCTGGCCAGTATGTTGGGGCCCAGATCTAGCATTGGATTGTTATAGCAGTGGAGTAGCAGGAATACAGTTTAAAAAAATGATAATTTAGTCTGTTGATTAGCCCCATCATCTCATCTTGCCGGGAGCCTCCCACACCATATTGCACGATTTTTGCTCGTTTTCTACTGTATAATAACTGCCTGATTTGACTTTTTATTAACATGAAAGCGACTTCTGTTTTGGAAATTCTGAATGTCGGAGGTTTGCAAACTATTAATAAGTTCCCTCAAACCACAGCCAATCAAGCATTTCGGAAGTTCACTCATCAGTCTACATACAGGAGAAGAAGGACGAGTGAACAGAGTGATTACCCTATCAGTGTTCTGCATATCCTTCAGCGTCCAATCAGCATTTGGGGAGCAGTTCATTTACTTTGCTGTATTGTTTACTGCACAAAAGGATGTATCGTATGTAAATTGGGCAATTGGTCATCTCCATGGTGGCCATCTTTCTGGGACATGGCTGTCTGTTGGACAGTTGGCATCGGCTCATTTGTTGGCCCTCAGTAGCTCATCCTTCACTTGGGTCTACTGCTTATAAATAGGCAAAACATTAATATTCTAACAGCAAAATATCAATTTGCAACCATTTATAGAAATTATTTTCTCTGTTTTTTTTAAATAAACTTCCTTATACTCATCTCACAGTCGTTTATCTCCATGGTAAGTAGCTAATTTCTTTAGAAACTCAAATTACAGCTTAGGACGGGCAAACAAAAGTTGTCTTATGCAAATAATAAATCCTGTAGCGGTGCTGGGATCTCAGACGGAGGACTCATTAAATGCCGCCATGGCGGCGATGAGCGCAGACACTATGCCGAGCGAGAGCCATACGGACGAGGAAAGACTAATTAGGTATGTAAAACAATAGGAATTCTAAGGGGAATGTACCAGAATCATCTTTAAAGCTTTTCCCGCTGTGCCGAGAGGTAACACCTGCAGATAAAAGATAATTAAGTTTTTCTAGTATTAATAATTAATTGTCATTAATTAATACTGTTACTGTTGCTGTTGTACACTCGTTATTTGGTAAATTGCTTATTATGATCAATGTAGAGCACAATGGCGAGATGTGACTCCTGACAGTTAATTAAAGTTACTGTGCTGAGTTTATATATTGCAGAAAATTCTGGTGTACCGGGTCACGGCGTGGGGGGAGGGGGGTGGGCGGAGGATCCTGGAGCTTTTCAAAGAGAGAATTTACTCTTCCGTTAGTCTGCTGTGAAGAAATACAGGCCGCTGATTAATAGGCTGGATACAGTGTACATTCCCTCTAATTGTTGGCTTACTGGGCTGAGAAAGTTCTGTAACAGAAGAGTTTTTAAAGTAACTTCCTGAAGAGTACCTGTCAGAGATCCTGTATGTCACAGCAAGTTTATCAGGCTCAAGGTTTTCCTTTCTGCTTTCTATCTTTCCCTCCTACCCACTACCTCCTTCCATCCATATCTTCCTTCTTTCCTTCCCTCTCCCACCTACGCCTTCCCTCGCCCCCCCCTTTCTTCCTTCCTTCTTTCCTTCCTTCCTGCCTTCCATCTTTCTCTCCTTCCCACTACCTCCTTCCATCCCTATCTTCCTTCTATCCTTCCCCCTCCCACTTATGCCTTCCCTCGCCCCCCTCCTTCCTTCCTTCCTTCTTTCCTGCCTTCCATATTTCTCTCCTTCCCACTACCTCCTTCCATCCCTATCTTCCTTCTTTCCTTCCCCCTCCCACTTACGCCTTCCCTCGCCCCCCCTCTTCCTTCCTTCCTTCCTTCCATCTTTCCTTCCTTCCTTCTGTCTTTCCTTCCTTCCTTCCCTGCTTTCCCCTCCTGCCTTCATATTTTTTTGTTTCCTTCCTTCCCTCCCTTCTTCCTTCCACTTTTTCACCCTCATTCTGTCATTACTCTCTTCCCTTCTAGCATTTGAAGAATGGTTTATCAGAGTCTATATAAAGAGTGAAAATAACAGTGTGATATACAAAACAATACAGTGTTTTCGATTAATAACAATAGGATTGCTTGAATAATGAAACCATGCAATCACTGCATAAATATATCCGGGTCCCGGAGCATGATGGGACTGTGACATCATAAGAGGCCTATATAAATCATTGCGAACCGCGCACCCGGCATTACAGTGGGAGGAAGCAACGTGTCAACATCGAAGAGGAAAAGAGGGAAGAAGACGACGATGAAGACTGGGCCCCCGCTAGCAAAAGAGCTGGAAGAAGATAGTGGAGGCACCCGGCAGAAGGCAGAAAGAACCGGAGAGCGTGGAGAAGGCACCGGAGAGCGGGAGAAGAACCAGAGAGCGCAGAGACGACACCGGAGAGCAGACAAAGAGACCCCCGAAGTCAGAAGAGACCCCCGAAATCGGAAGAAGACCCCCGAAGTCGGAAGAAGACCCCTGGAGCTGCCTAATAAATTACTTTAAAAACCTGTGTAGTGTTTTTTATTGACATTTTTTTTCCACCAGGTGAATGGGTAGGGGTACGATGTACCCCATACTCATTCACATAGGGTGGGGGGCCGGGATATGGGGGCCCCCTTATTAAAGGGGGCTCCCGGATTCCGATAAGCCCCCCGCCCACAGACCCCGACAACCAACGGCCAGGGAAGAGGCCCTTGTCCCTATCAACATGGGGGCAGGGTGCTTTGGGGTGGGGGGGCCGCAGGGTGCCTCCCTGCCCCAAAACACCCACCCCCCATGTTGAGGGCATGCGGCCTGGAACGGTTCAGGAGGGGGGGCGTTCGCTCGTCCCCACCCCCTTTCCTGACCGGCCAGGCTGCATGCTCGGATAAGGGTCTGGTATGGATTTTGGGGGGATCCCCACGCCGTTTTTTCGGCTTTGGGGTTCCCCTTAAAATCCATACCAGACCGAAGGGCCTGGTATGCTCCTGGAGGGGAACCAATGCCGTTTTTTTATTTAAAATTTGGCGTGGAGTTCCCCCTCAGGATTCATACTAAACACAGTGCCTGGTATTGGCGGGAATCCACGTTGGATCCCCGTTCAATACAGTGTCATGTCGCACACGGCCTGAGCCTTCTCACTATTGCAGTGAGCGCGAGATGTCGGCACCCTGTCGCCGAGAATCTGCGCGATGGGATCACGATGGAATTACATTCTCGCAGTCACCTACTGTACAAAGAAGTCAAAAAGTACGAATTTTATTCCATATATGGAATAAAATGTGTACTTTTTGACTTCTTTGTATTTCTCTCTATATCCTGTTTTGGTTCTTGCCCACACCATCCCTGGGCATTCCCTATATATATATATATTTCAAATTGGGATGTGGCAAGACCCCCAGGATTTCCTTTGAGCTTGTTTCTCCTCCCACAATAAATGTTCCAATTACTGGATAAATAGTGAAAGTGAAAGTCCATAAGTGTAAAAGGGATAAAGTCCACCCCAAGACAGGGCTTGGGATAATGTAACTAGTACGTGATGAACCGTTAAGACACCCGTAGTGATAACGTATCCTCCACCAATCAATGAAGATGGGTACTCTTACCAGACAGAATGGAAAAAGAAAAGAGCCCTGGACTGCCGCACTCTGTATAAACGATTTATTTTTCAAAAAATTATAAAAAATCCAAAGTTAATTCATAAGTCCAAAAACAAGCAAAAAACTGAACGTTGACATGCAGCTATGAGTAAGCATCAATTTCTGATGTGAAACGCATCAGCCACCTACCCCTGCATGTCAACTTTCTGTTTTTTGCTTGTTTTTGGACATATGGATTAACTTTGGATTTTTTATCATTTTTTGAAAAATAAATTGTTTATACAGAGTGCGGCAGTCCAGGGCTCTTTTCTTTTCCCATGCATTAGTGCAGAGCCAGCACCTGTTTGAGTAACAGGGCGGGAGCAATCATTGGAGCTTCACAGCTTGAAGCGGTACGTCTCTTTCATTGTTTCTACCCAGACAGAATGGACACACGTGCCAGCGGCAGTGAGTCAATCAAGCTTGTAACGACCAATTCCTTGGACTTCACAGATATGCAGGGAAAGATCTAGCTGGAACCCAGTTAAGGATCAATCCAACAGATGGCAACAGATGATGGATCTTCTCATCGAAACCAAAAAATAAAAGTGGTGGGAAACAAGAGAAGCTCCATATGGTGCAGGTCAAACAAGGGGGGGGTTTATTTAATAAAACCAATACATACATCAAAGTACAGATGTATATTACAAAGTGATCACGCTAGTCCACGGCCCTCCGCCATTACGGCCATTTCTGGCGCCATCCTCAGGCTCCCAGGGCCTCATCCTCCACCCAGGCAGCACTGCATCTCACCTGCCTTCCTCCCAGCCGTGTAGGAGAGCCTCCGGAGTGAGTTGTCTGAAGCTGCAGCCAGCTCTCCCCTCAGTCACAGCTCGAGGCCGGCCGCCATTTTAGCTCAATCCAGCTCAATCCAGCTCCATCCTCAGGCACTGATAGGCTTATACTCTCCATCCTTCCACCAGACTCTGCCACATCATCCCCTGCCATCATCCACATTATATGGGAGGATATTCTGGGATTCTGGCAGAGAAATGAAGGTGACCCGAGGTGCACGCGCGCCAGCGGCCCCTAAGATGGCCACGTAGTCCGGGAGCACCACTCTGCTCCTAAACACAAGCGCCCACACAGCCACGTAACCAGTCCCATCACCAGCTCATCAGGCAGCCCCAAAGAGGTGACGGTACCACATCCGATACACAGGAAAGGTTAATAGGCCCCCAAAGGCACAAATCTCTCCCGCTGTGGATTCTCCTCAGGGAACCAAGATGGCGGCCACCATCCAGCCTCCGGCACGGGATAATCAGGGTGACTTCCCACACGGCACAGCCATGGAATCCATACCCCTTAGTCTTCTCCCAGGAATGTTAGAGAGCACTCACCTAATAGGAGCTGCATCCCCTGCATCCACGGAATCATTGATAGGGCACACCATGGAGGACTTTTTATTATCCTTTATGGAAGAAAGCACCGTTCTACCACAGTTAAGGGAGGATCACCATGCCCTCCGGCCTGAAATGCCTAATAACATAGCGGACTTGTTCTCCAGGTTCTCAGACATGCTGAGCATTGGACTTTCTCAAACAGCTGCCAAAATTACAGGGGACCTTAAAGCGGAACTCCAGACCTTAGGATCCCACATAGAAACAATTGAATCACACCTGGACACCACGATCACCAGAACGAATCAAAACACTGATTGTATACAGGATCTTCAAGACCAGCTGGAGACGGCCATGTCTAAAATAGACGACCTTGAGAATAGATCTCGCAATTATAACTTCAGGATCAGAGGTCTTCCGGAAATTCACAGATGTGCATGCAGCGGTTCGCTCTCTCATTCAGAGCCTTATCCCCGATATTCACCCCCACAAATTGGAGTTGGACAGGGCTCATAGAGTTCTGGGACCCCCTCGTTCAGACGGACTCCCAAGAGACATTGTGGTGAAACCACATTATTATGCGATTAAGGAAGAAGTTCTGCAGCGGGCACGCTCTATCGCAAATCTCAAGAGCCAGTATCATTCTATTCAAATCTTTGCGGATTTATCCCCGTCTACCATCCAAAAAAGGAGATCGCTTAAACCGCTCCTCTCAGTGCTCGCTCAAAAGGACATAAAATATTGGTGGCTATTTCTATTTAATCTCAAGTTTTCCTATAAGAACAAGTCGTATACCTTCTCCAAGCTTCCAGAGGGAGAAAAACTCCTCCTTCATTTGGGACTCATTACTCAGACCCCATCTTCTCTTCCACATGGACCTGCCGCTGGATCCTCTAAACGACAGATGCCCACGAGCCCGATCACTCCGGTGTGGCAGAAACCAAAAATCAAGAGATCCAAGGAATCCGCACCTACCTGAATTACCTAACTATGGGTGATTATCTGAGCTCGATGAGCTCAAACTATTTTTTTGCTCTGGGTCCTTCCAATTTGAATGGCCCTAGCTGGGTCTCTTCGGAGCACATGTTGAACCCCTTCTCTTTTTCAAATTTTTCCACTTTTTGAGGGTAGGAAGGGATTTTGGGGAAAGGTTTGTTTGGGTTCTACACTGGTTCTAGATATTTTAAAACATGATACTTTAAATGTAGTGTATCAGATACAGTGTGGTGGGGGGTTCCCCCTCCTTTTTTTTAAATTATTATTTTAATTGTGGGGCATGTCCTAGCTGATTAACTACACCGGTAACAAGATTAACAGGACCCCAATGTCCGAATTATGCCACTATACCTTCTTTTCATAGCACCGCTGATCCCCCTTTGACCCCCCACATGTTAGCCTTTCCTCCCTTAATCCCATAGGACTCCATACGGGTCCGAACAGGTTACACACCTTGATGTTCGGTTTTATTTCAATTAATCTGGTTGCGTTACTATCATAAATTGCTATTGTTCAGTTATTTCATTTCATATACATTGTAATACAAAGGCGCTGCTGTCGGAGCAGCCTATTGGTGCCTCTGCCTGTACAGGAGATATGGATTACCACTCTCTCCTGGACAGGGTTGCTTCTTCTCTGGCAGAAGAAGACTCTTTAATATTGTTAAAGGGAGCGTTGGGGCCTTGCCCCACCTCCCTTCTAAAGTTAGCTATATCTTCTCACCAATGTTACATACTTTTCTCCTCTCTTTCTGTTGCTCATGCTTGTCTTTCTTCCAGATGTCCTTCCGGAAAATATTGCATCCTTTGCCTACCTGACTTGAATTCCAGACACCAGGACAAATCCTATATGCCTCCTCCACGAGGCTCACGGGTAAGTGGCTGTGTGTCACTTGAGTTCCCCCTCCATCTGCTCCATGGCTGAGGCTGATAAACTGACCTCACCCCTACGAATGGTATCCCATAATACACAGGGCTTGAACTCCCAGATTAAAAGACGAAAAATATTTCAATAATACCATAACCAAAAGATTGATGTGATCTTGTTACAGGAAACACACTTCCTTAGATCATATTGCCCCAAGTTCATCTATCCTAAATTCCCAACTTTTTACCTCGCTAATGCGGAAAATAAGACTAAGGGTGTAGCAATTCTTTTGTCACACAAATCGAAATTCACACTCCAGCTGGAACATAAAGATCTGGATGGAAGATTCATCCTAATGAAGGTGTTTACTACTTTGTTTCTTATTATGCACCCAATCGAGGTCAAGCAAAATTCTTTGAACAAATGTTCCAGAAACTGGGACCCATCCTGGAAGGCACAATTGTGGTGGGAGGGGATACAAACATAGCCTTTGACTCGGGGCTTGACAAAAAGCGACCACCAGGTACTCAAACTACCCGCCCACCCAAACAAAGCTTACGGATAGCTAGACTCATTCACCAACATAAATTAACTGACATTTGGAGAGAACTCAATTCTCAAACTCTGGACTATACCCATTTTTCGCACCCACACCAATCCTTTCCCAGAATTGATCATATCTTCCTGTCTACCATGCATATACCCCTAGAACACAAATCATTCATAAGAGATACTGTATGGTCTGACCACTCTATGGTTTTTCTTCTCATTCAAAGAGCCCAGAGTCCTCCTGGAAAGAATCACTGGATGCTTAACGAATCAATACTTAGTGACCCGGAGAGATCAATTGAAATTGATCAATTGAAATTGAAAAAGCCATCAATGACTACTTCTCCCTAAATGACAAGGATGATATAAACCCTGAAACTCTGTGGGCGGCCCATAATGCCACCATCAGAGGGAAACTTATCCAAATTTCTTCCCAAATCAAACGAGCAAATAAAGCAGACATAGATAAACTAGAAAGGGAATTCCTAACTATTAGCAAGCAAAGAGACCCTAAATCTATTCCGGCAGCCGAACTCGATGAGGCCAGTCTGGCTTTGAACCTTGCTCTTACATCAAGAGCAGAGAAAAATTTACGATGGAGTGGGGCCCGATTTTACCAAATGAGAGATAAAAATTGATTCAATGCTAGCAGCTGGTCTAACTCCCAAACTTCGCTCTACTACCTTACCAAAAATATGTCTCCCAAATGGATCTGGGACGCACAACCCTCAGAAAATAATGAGCGCCTTCCATGATTTCTATAAAACTTTGTTTAGGGGAGGGGCAGAGGAGGATCAGGCTGGTATTGATTCCTTTTTAGACTCCTTACCTATTCCCAAACTGGAAGACTGCCATATAGATAGATTGGAATCTCCAATAACGGCGGAAGAAGTGTCCTTGGTAATTAAAAACTAGAAACGGAGGTCGGCTCCCGGACCAGATGGGTTCTCAAACCCCTATTACAAAAAGTTTGCACCCATTCTGTCCCCATATCTAGCACGATTCTTTAACGCCCTAAGGAAGGGAATGACCCTGGAACGCTCACTTAACTCAGCATTTATCATAGTGCTTCCAAAACCAGGGAAAGACTCGGGGGAGGTTAGCAACTACAGGCCCATATCATTAATTAATAAAGACCTAAAGATCCTAACCAAATTGTTAACGGACCGGGTGTCCTCCTTCATAAGCTTATACATACATAAAGATCAGATGGGGTTCATCCTGGGTAGGCAAGGCCCAGATCAAATTAGACGGGAAATTGTCATTATCTCACTGTTGAGATCGGGCTGGGATGGGGGGCAATCTCAAGAAGGACTTTACTATCTATAGATTTGCACAAGGCCTGCGATACTGTCTCATGGCCTTATCTTTTCAAAATATTACAGTATTGGGGGTTTGACCAACACTTCACTAACATTCTAAGAGCATTATATTTGATTCCCGAAGCGTGTCTACGTCTTCAGGGTTACTACTCAGAGCCATTTTCAATCTCTATAGGCACACGACAGGGTTGCCCCCTATCCCCCCTGATCTTCGCAATAGCGATCAAAACTTTAGCCATAGCGATCAGGACTCACCCGGATATTCGTGGCGTACAATGTGGCCCACAATCACACAAATGCGCTCTTTTTGCAGACAATCTGCTTCTCTTCATCACCTCACCACTAATCTCTCTACCAAATGTCTGCCGCCTACTGGACCATTTCGGAAACATTTCGGGACTCCATGTCAATATGTCAAAGTCGCAGGCCCTTAACGTAAATCTACCAGATTCCTTAGTTTCCCGGCTAAAAAGCCACTTCGCCTTTACATGGCATGATTCTCACATTCCCTAACTAGGGGTGCATTTTCTAGGATAGATCAGCTATATGCAACCAATTATCCGCCAATATTTCGCAAATTGGAATCGGATTTCCGTGAATGGTCTCGACTCCCTATATCATGGCTAGGGAGGGTTCACGCTTTAAAGATGACACTACTTCCACGTATTCTCTATTTCTTTCGGTCCCTACCCTTACCTATTAAAATAGACCATTTGAAACGCTTTCAGGCAAAAATGATAGCCTTTATTTGGGGATCAAAGGGGCACAGGCTAGCTAAGGGGGTCCTCGTTAGAGCCCAAAACAAGGGAGGGATGGGACTACCTAACCTACACAGGTATTACCAAGCAGCACAATTAGCCCAAATATCAGTGATCTACTCCTGGATTGCAAAACCTGATTGGGTGCATATGGAAAGGGAAGCAGTACCACAATTCACACTAGATTTCTTACTGTGGAGTAGGGATGAGCTCGGTGTTCGAGTCGAACATACGTTCGACTCGAACATCGGCTGTTCGATCGTTCGACGAAGATCGAACGATTTGGGCCGTTCGCGCCTAATTCAAATGACGCGAACGGCCCACAATGCACTACGCCATCGCAGTGTCATCCAGGCGCTGTGATTGGCCAAGCATGCACTGTGACCCCGCATGCTTGGCCAATCACAGCGCCGGCAGCGAGGAGAGCAATGATTGGCCACAGGCAGGATGCCTGTGGCCAATTATTGCTGAGGGTGTTTAGTACACGCCCCACACTATAAAAGGCCGCCAGCACGGCGGCCTAGTGTAGTGTGTTCCGGAGCAGGGAAAGAGAAGCATAGGCAGGGACAGTGACATTTATTTTTTCTTGCTTAATCTGGATTCCTTTAGTTTAGGGAAAGAGAAGGATAGGTAGGGAGAGTGTCAGTGTGTTTTACTGTGCGAATTCTTGTTTCTAGGGACAGGGAAGGACAGTGAGGGAAATTCTCCTTGTGCTATAGTGTGCTTTAAAAAAACATTTTTTCTAGGGACAGAAAACTATAGGTAGGGAGAGTGTCAGTGTGTTTTACTGTGCGAATCCTTGTTTCTAGGGACAGGGAAGGACAGTGAGGGAAATTCTCCTTGTGCTATAGTGTGCTTTAAAAAAACATTTTTTCTAGGGACAGAAAACTATAGGTAGGGAGAGTGTCAGTGTGTTTTACTGTGCGAATCCTTGTTTCTAGGGACAGGGAAGGACAGTGAGGGAAATTCTCCTTGTGCTATAGTGTGCTTTAAAAAAACATTTTTTCTAGGGACAGAAAACTATAGGTAGGGAGAGTGTCAGTGTGTTTTACTGTGCGAATCCTTGTTTGTAGGGACAGGGAAGGACAGTGAGGGAAATTCTCCTTGTGCTATAGTGTGCTTTAAAAAAACATTTTTTCTAGGGACAGAAAACTATAGGTAGGGAGAGTGTCAGTGTGTTTTACTGTGCGAATCCTTGTTTCTAGGGACAGGGAAGGACAGTGAGGGAAATTCTCCTTGTGCTATAGTGTGCTTTAAAAAAACATTTTTTCTAGGGACAGAAAACTTTAGGTAGGAAGAGTGTCAGTTTCTTTCACTGTGATAATCCTTGTTTCTAGGGACAGGGAAGGACAGTGAGGGAAATTCTCCTTGTGCTATAGTGTGCTTTAAAAAAAACATTTTTTCTAGGGACAGAAAACTATAGGTAGGAAGAGTGTCAGTTTCTTTCACTGTGATAATCCTTGTTTCTAGGGACAGGGAAGGACAGTGAGGGAAATTCTCCTTGTGCTATAGTGTGCTTTAAAAAAACATTTTTTCTAGGGACAGAAAACTATAGGTAGGAAGAGTGTCAGTTTCTTTCACTGTGATAATCCTTGTTTCTAGGGACAGGGAAGGACAGTGAGGGAAATTCTCCTTGTGCTATAGTGTGCTTTAAAAAAACATTTTTTCTAGGGACAGAAAACTATAGGTAGGAAGAGTGTCAGTTTCTTTCACTGTGATAATCCTTGTTTCTAGGGACAGGGAAGGACAGTGAGGGAAATTCTCCTTGTGCTATAGTGTGCTTTAAAAAAACATTTTTTCTAGGGACAGAAAACTATAGGTAGGAAGAGTGTCAGTTTCTTTCACTGTGATAATCCTTGTTTCTAGGGACAGGGAAGGACAGTGAGGGAAATTCTCCTTGTGCTATAGTGTGCTTTAAAAAAACATTTTTTCTAGGGACAGAAAACTATAGGTAGGAAGAGTGTCAGTTTCTTTCACTGTGATAATCCTTGTTTCTAGGGACAGGGAAGGACAGTGAGGGAAATTCTCCTTGTGCTATAGTGTGCTTTAAAAAAACATTTTTTCTAGGGACAGAAAACTATAGGTAGGAAGAGTGTCAGTTTCTTTCACTGTGATAATCCTTGTTTCTAGGGACAGGGAAGGACAGTGAGGGAAATTCTCCTTGTGCTATAGTGTGCTTTAAAAAAACATTTTTTCTAGGGACAGAAAACTATAGGTAGGAAGAGTGTCAGTTTCTTTCACTGTGATAATCCTTGTTTCTAGGGACAGGGAAGGACAGTGAGGGAAATTCTCCTTGTGCTATAGTGTGCTAAAGCATTCCTCATCAACCATCTTTGAAATCCTTGTTTTTTTGACAGTCAGGGAAATTGTCGTTGTGCTATTCTGTGCAAAAGCAATCATCCTCAACCATATTTAGAAATCCTTAAGTAAAGGGACAGAGAAGGACACCTGAAGGTAGCCCTTATTGCTTTTTTCCCATCTCCCTGCAGGCCATCTATTAGAATGTCTGGAAGGCAAACAAGGAGAGGCAGACAGTCAGGAGGCAATAAAAGAGGGCAAGCAGGCTCTGTGTCTGGGGACAACAGTGCTGGTCGTGGACGCGGTGCATTGTCATCAGCACATGGCCATGGGACACGCTTGTCCTTCTTTTCGGCAGCTGGACATGTTGAGCCACATCATGCCGAAGACTTGGTAGAGTGGATGACCAAGCCCTCCTCCTCCTCCTCATCCTCTCTCACCCAGGCTCAGGGTACTGGCAAAGCAGCTGCCAAAGCGTCCTCTTCCCTGGTATCAATGTCAGACTCATCATCAGTCACTCCTTCCCTAGACCCACCATGTCCTCCTCCTGAGGAGTCCCCCGAACTGTTTGAGCACAGTGTTGGGTACATGCTCCAGGAGGATGCCCAGCGTTTCGAAGGGTCTGATGATGAAACCCAGCTACAGGAAGGCAGTAGCGTGAGAGCAGACAGAGGGGATGCTCAAGAAGGACACCAATCTGGCAGTCATGTTCCAGCAGCTGCAGCATACTGCCAGATTGGCTCCAGTGATGAGGAGGGAGGGGATGATGAGGTCACTGACTCCACGTGGGTGCCTAATAGGAGAGAGGAGGAGGAGGAGGATGAGGAGGAGGCACATCTCCAACGAGGCAGGATGCCCTTTGGTGGCCAGCGTAAGGGCAGTACACCGACGGAATCACACCGCAGAGCTCCGCCTGTGCAGGGCGCTGCCTCTGCCCGTCATTCAAAAAGTTCTTTGGTGTGGGCCTTTTTTGAGGCTAGTGCATCAGATCGCACAGCTGCTGTTTGCAACATATGTCTCAAGCGTATATCGCGTGGCCAAAACATCAGCCGCTTGGGTACCACATGCCTGACCAGACATATGTTGACCTGCCATGCAGCTCGTTGGCAAGCCTACCTCAAAGACCCACACCAAAGAACAAAGCGGACCTCTCCTTGCACCGCATCAGCTGGGATCTCCAACCCCACTATAACTTCAGTCCTCTCTGAAACATGCACTGAGAGGAATGAAGGTGTAGAATTAGGTGTGTCACAGCCAAGTACTTGCGGCCACTCTGCTAGCAGTACACCGACGTCCGATTCTAGCAGGCAAATTTCCCTGCCCCAGCTGCTGGACCGTCGAAAGAAGTTCACTCCCAGCCATCCACATGCCCAGCGGTTGAATGCTAGCTTGGCTAAATTGCTAGCGCTTCAACTGCTGCCTTTTCAGTTGGTAGACTCGGCCCCCTTCCGTGAGTTTGTGCAATGTGCGGTTCCTCAGTGGCAGGTTCCCAAACGCCACTTTTTCTCACGGAAGGCTATTCCGGCTCTCTACCGGCATGTGGAAGGCAATGTCTTGGCCTCGCTGGACAGGGCGGTCAGCGGTAAGGTGCATATTACCGCTGACTCATGGTCCAGCAGGCATGGACAGGGACGTTACCTTTCTTTCACGGCCCATTGGGTCACTCTTTTGGCAGCTGGGAAGGATGCAGGACAAGGTGCAGTAGTGTTGGAGGTTGTTCCACCGCCACGCCTCCAAAATGCTACTACTGGTTGTGACACACCTCTCTCCTCCACCCCCTCCTCTTCTTCTTCCTCCATGGCCTCTTCCTGTGGTTTGTCCTCTGAACCAGCGGTGCTCCGTAGCCGTTCAAGGGGCTACGCAAGTACGCAGGCAAAAAGATGCCATGCCGTGCTTGCGCTGGTGTGTTTGGGGGACAGAAGCCACACTGGGGCAGAGGTCCTGTCTGCTCTGCAGGGCCAGGCCGAGAGGTGGTTGACGCCACGCCAGCTTAAGCCAGGAATGGTGGTTTGCGACAATGGCACCAACCTCCTCTCCGCCCTCCGACAGGGACAACTGACCCATGTGCCCTGTGTGGCTCACGTCCTTAACCTGGTGGTGCAGCGGTTCTTGGGCAGGTACCCGGGCTTACAGGATGTCCTGAGGCAGGCCAGGAAAGTCTGTGTGCATTTCCGCAGATCTTATAATGCCAGTGCTCGCCTGGCTGAGCTGCAAAAGGAGTTGAACCTGCCCAAGAACCGCCTTATATGTGACATGCCCACCAGGTGGAACTCAATGTTGGCCATGCTGCAGCGGCTGCACACGCAGCAGAGGGCCATCAATGAGTACCTGTGCGACTACGGCACCAGGACAGGGTCAGGGGAGCTTGGTTTTTTTCTCCACGCCAGTGGGGCATGATCAGGGATGCGTGCACTGTCCTGGCACCATTTGAGGAGGCCACGAGGATGGTGAGCAGTGACAGTGCATGCATCAGTGACACTGTACCTCTTGTCCACCTGTTGGAGCACACGCTGCGTGGAATAATGGACAGGGCACTTGAGGCAGAACAGAGGCAGGAAGAGGAGGACTTCCTTGCCTCTCAAGGCCCCCTTTACCCAGACAGTGTTCCTTCTGTCCCACCCATCGCACAGGAAGAGGAGGAGGAGGAGGAGGATTGTGTCAGCATGGAGGTGGAGGCTGGCACTCAGCATCATCAGCAGCAGTCTTTTAGGGATGATTTACAGTCCCAAGAAACCAGTGGACTTGTACGTGGCTGGGAGGAGGTGGCTGCGGATCATGTCGTCCTTAGTGACCCAGAGGACTCCGGAGCGAATGCCTCAGCAAACCTACGCTGCATGGCCTCCCTGATCCTGCAAAGTCTGCGGAAGGATCCTCGTATTCTTCGGATCAAGGAGAGGGACCATTACTGGCTGGCCACTCTCCTTGATCCACGGTACAAGGGTAAGGTTGCGGACCTTATGTTACCGTCGCAGAGGGAGCAGAGGATGAGACAACTCCGGGAGGCCTTGCAGAAAGGTCTGTGCAAGGCGTTCCCAGAGACTGGGAGGTTACAAACTCCTGGTCCTGGACAACGAGTTGCTGAGGCTTCGGCCAGTCAAAGAAGGAGCGGTGGGGAAGGTGGCCGTCTGACCGATGCGTTCAGACAATTCTTTAGTCCGCAGCCCCAAAGTATGATCGGTTCCAGCAACCATCGCCAGCGTCTGATAAACATGGTGCAGGAATATCTAGGGGCAAGGTCAGACTTGGACACCTTCCCCACCGAAAATCCTCTGGCTTACTGGGTCTTGAGGATGGATCACTGGGCAGAGCTTGCACAGTATGCAATTGAGCTACTGGCCTGTCCTGCATCCAGCGTTCTTTCGGAACGCACATTCAGTGCTGCTGGAGGATTTGTCACGGATCACAGGGTGCGCCTGTCCACCGACTCGGTTGATCGACTGACTTTCATCAAGATGAACCAGTCTTGGATCACCACCAGCTACCACACACCTGATGCTGATATAACAGACTAATTGATTTTAACATGTCACATCCCTTCAAGACTGATGCTGATGCTGAGTGCCTGTGCTGTTATGTTGACTGGCTATCCTCCTCCTCCGAGTCCTCAATGATACGATTGATGATGATAGCTTGGAAGATCATTTTTGTTTATGGGTGCCGCCACCAGTGGCTAAGGCCCAATTTTTCAGCCCCTGTTTTACAGGGGCGTGTAATTACAATTTTTTTAGCAATAATTTGCCATAGGGCTCATTGCTGTGCTCCAAGTACAGTATCTGTGAGGGGTTGGAGTGTTGTGGCACCAGTGCCTAAGGCCCAATTTTTCAGCCCCTGTTTAACAGGGGCGTGTCATTACAATTTTTGAAGCAATACTTTGCAACAGGGCTCATTGCTGTGCTCCAAGTACAGTATCTGTGAGGGGTTGTAGTGTTGTGCCACCAGTGCCTAAGGCCCAATTTTTCAGCCCCTGTTCAACAGGGGCATGTAATTACAATTCTTGATCTAATAATTCACAGCAGGGCCCATTGCTGCACCCACCAAGAGTAACTCTGAGGGCTTACAGTGTTGTGGCAACGCCACCACCACCACCACCACGAAAGGCCCAATTTTTCAGCCCCTGTTCAAAAGGGGCATGTAATTACAATTCTTGATCTAATAATTCACAGCAGGGCCCATTCCTGCACCCACCAAGAGTAACTCTGAGGGCTTACAGTGTTGTGGCAACGCCACCCCCACCACCACCACGAAAGGCCCAATTTTTCAGCCCCTGTTCAAAAGGGGCATGTAATTACAATTCTTGATCTAATAATTCACAGCAGGGCCCATTCCTGCACCCACCAAGAGTAACTCTGAGGGCTTACAGTGTTGTGGCAACGCCACCACCACCACCACCACGAAAGGCCCAATTTTTCAGCCCCTGTTCAACAGGGGCATGCAATTACAATTCTTGATCTAATAATTCACAGCAGGGCCCATTGCTGCACCCACCAAGAGTAACTGTCAGGGCTTACAGTGTTGTGGCACCAGCACCACCATCAAAGGCCCAATTTTTACTACCACTGTTCAACAATTATATGTAATTACAATTCCTGATATAATAGTTGACAGCAGGGCGTTCCAGCACCAACCAAGAGTAACTGTGAGTGCTTACAGTGTTGTGCCAACACCAACAACTAAGGGGCCTATTTCTGCAGAGTATATACGGCAGGTCCCTACTTTCAAACATCCAACTTACAAACGACTCCTACTTGCAAACGCAAGAAGACAACAGGAAGTGAGAGGAAATCTACCCCTTGGAAGGAAAATTCTCTCCTGTAAGAATTAATATGGGAGAAAGGTGTCTCCTCTGTACTGATGCTTTATCAGCAATCCTTGTTTCAAGAAAAACACCACATTTCAAAAACAGTTGTCATTGGGACGGAAAGTGAGGTGAAATGTTCTGAACAGGGGCACAGACAGCAAAACAAATGTTACAGGGGTGATAACCCTTACCTATGTTTTCCAAAAAGTTTAAAAATAGATTTTTGGGCTGGAGCTACACTTAAACAATGTACCTGTTCAAAATTACAAACAGATTCTACATAAGAACAAACCTACAGTCCCTGTCTTGTATGCACCGCCTGTATACGGCTGTTCAGAGTATATAGGGCCTTTTTTATTTTATGTGCGGGGTTCCCCTTAATATCCATACAAGGCCCAAAGGGGCTGGAATTGGGCTGGGGTGGGGGGGGGGGGTCATGGGGTAGCTATGCCATTTTTCTTAAAGATTTTCATCCATATTACCGGGACCAGACATTACATTAAAGCCGCAAGCAGTTTTAAATGGCTTTTTTTTCCTTTAGAAGTGTCATTTTGTGCAGGGACAGTTCTAAACACGGGAAACACGTGGCACTTCACAGGCATACTTTAGACACCCCCCAGGTACGATATTTAAAGGAATATTTGACTTTTTTTTTTTCACTTTATGCATCATTAAAATGACTGCTCCCGAAAAACGACCGTTTTTAAAACTTCTTTTTGCATTGATACATGTCCCCTGGTGCACAACCCGGGTTCCCAAACCCTTTTTAGGACAATAACATGCATAATAGTTGTTATAATTAGCACTTTAGAATTCGAACGTTCGCATCCATTGTATTTAATAGGGTTCTAATGTTCGTACGAACTTTCGGTCCGTTCGCGGGTTCTGGTGCGAACCGAACCCGGGGGTGTTCGGCTCATCACTACTGTGGAGTCACCCTAGTAAACGACCAGCAATTCTCGCCCCAACATTATCTCATTCGATGTCAGTATGGGACAAACTCAAACTGGAGTTAATATCCCCGATCAAGCCGCTGGCCCATTTATTCCACTATCCCCAATTCCCCCCAGGCATGAACATTAGAGCCTTTCAATGGTGGCTGAACAAGAGGCTATATAGAATAGGCCATTATTTTAACTCATCGGGTCCACTCACCCTCAAGCACTGTATCAATATCCTTGAAATGCCCCTAACTGAAACTTACAGACACCAACAAATCTCTCACTTCCTACACTCCATTTGTGATTCCAAACCCTTACCACCTAGCATAACGCCATATGAACATTGGTGTGGCCAGCTTACGGAGCAGAGGGGGGGATCTCAGTTATATACAAGTCACTATTTGTAGAGCACTCTAAAACAACCTGTATGTTGGCCTGGGAAAGTGAGCTCAAACAGGAATGGGAGCTGGACGAATGGCACAGAGTGATCACATGGTCGAATCAAGGTATACTCAACGTATCTCTGATGGAGGCAGACCTAAAAGTTCTAACTAGTACTTGGTTCCCGCTAGACTTGCAAAATTATATCCTTCAACTTCCCCCTTATGTTTCAGAGGATGCAATCACACAGGCACCATGATCCATGTTTGGTGGGAATGTCCGAAACGAAGAGGGTTCTGGAATATGATCTTTGCAATCATTAGAAAGACGACGGGTTTGTATGTCCCTATGTCCCCCTACATAGCACTGCTGAACTTCCCAATAGAAAAAGCCTCTAAAAGTAAAAGAAGCCTCTTTCACTTTATCTTTCTAGGAGCTAAAATTACGATAGCGAAAGCATGGAAGCAGTCCACGGTTTCCAGTGACCAGGCCAAACGAAAAATATCTTGGATCATGGCTCAGGAAAAATTATTAGTATCCTACAAGATACTGTTCAAAAATGTGAGGCCACTTGGGAACCTTGAGCAGATTACATGAACATACCCTTGACATGTTCGTAGGAATTGAATAAAACGATCTTGGTAGAACATTCCGGAAGGACATCTTATTCCTCCTTCTATACATCTTCTTTCTTTTCTATCCCCTTCCTTTTTCTTTCTCTCTCTCTTTATTTTTATTCCTTAATACCACCTTTGCTAAAATATTACCTGGTTAGGTGGGTAGCAGACTTTAGAAGGTTACATCCCCGCATTTGATCTGTGAGTTGGATGTGCCGCTCCCCTTTCCATGACACAGCTTGTGCCCATTTGGGGTGTCTGGAGAGGGGCGGCTCTTCCCCCCTTATGTTTGATTGATGTACCTGCGCCCACTAACCACAGTTGTTTCTAAATATATCTATTTGAAACTCGTTCTCTTATACCAGGCATCACTAAATGGCGGACCGCGGGCAGAATCCGGACCCAGTAGCAGCCCTATGTGGCCCGCAGCCTCGCCAAATAGTTGCCTGAATGTTCTCTCCCCTCTGCCGGCTCTCGCCTGCCCGCCGCTAACATCAATCATTGATTACATGGGAGGCGCGGCAGGTCTCTCCTTTACATCATCGCATCACTCCCCCTTCCTCCCCCTCCCCACACTGCCCTACCTTATTCACACAAGCCTGGAAGCGCTGCAGGTCCGGAAAAAAGATGGGATTTTTCAAGATACAAAGCAGGTGATTGGTTGCTAGACAGTGGCGCGGTCCCAGCAACCAATCACCCGCCTTTAACTTGAAACGTCCCACCCTTTGTCTGGACTTGCAATGCGTGCTTCCCGGCTTGTGTGACTAAGGTAGGGCAGTGTGGGGAAGGGGAGGAAGGGGGTATGCTGCCTTGATTAAAAGGGACAGTCTGACTGTAATATCGAGGGAGGACTGTGATGGAGGGAGTCTGTAATGGGGGGGGGGTCTGTGGGGGAGGGGGGCCTGTAATGGAGTGGGGTCTGTGATAAGAGTGGGGTCTGATGGGGAGAATCTGTGATAGAGTGGGGTCTGTGATGGAGTGGGGGGATCTGTGATGGAGTGGGGTCTGTAATGGGGGGTCTGTGGTGGAGTGGGGGGTCTGTGGTGGAGGGTGGCCTGTGGTTGGGGGATCTGTGTTTGTGGGGGGGATCTGTGATAGGGGTGGAGGCATCTGTAATGGGGTGGAGGGGTCTGTAATGGAGGGGTCTGTGCTGGGGGTCTGTGATGGAGGGGGTATTTAAAGGCACACGCTGTGATGGGACGGTCTGTAATGGGTTGAGGGTGTCTCTGATGGGTCGGTCTCTGATGGGGGACTGTGATGTAAAAGGGAGAGATGTGCTGTAAAGGGGGGGCTGAGGGCACTAATGTAAGGGCTTGTTCACACTTGCGCAGAGACCTATGTTTTTCTGCCCTTGAAAAATACAGGTATCTACAAGGGCAATAGAAAACATGCACGAGAGGCTGTGATGTGAAGGATCTGAGTCATCACCAATATGACACTCGGACCTCCGCTGGAAGAAAATTTTACTGACTGGACCCCCGTGAATTTTATTTCAGTACCCCTGTCTTATACGTTGCATTGCTATGGATTTATTATTCCACTATGTAAAAGAATGTATAAATGACTCTGTATTTTCTCTGAAAAACTTCAATAAAAAACTATTGAAAGAAAAAGTGATCACAAACATGTTAAAAGCAATGTGGGAAGCAGTAAAATGCAAGCTGACGCGTTTTGTCTCCAAAGGACTTCAACTGGGGCATATCTCGGCTGGGGGGAGCCTAGTACTAGTTACATTATCCCAAGCCCTGTCTTGGGGTAGACTTTATCTCCTTTCCACTACCTCCTTCCATCCCCATCTTCCTTCTTTCCTTCCCTCTCTCGCTTACTCCTTCCCTGGCCCCCTCTCTTTCTTCCTTCTTCCTTCCCTGCTTTCCCCTCTTGCCTTGATCTTTTATTTCCTCCTTCCTTCCCTCCCTTCTTCTTTTTTTTTATATAATCTTTATTTTATAAAAGAAAAATATACAACCAGACAAGTCCAACAGTTTGCTTAAAAAAAAAAAAAAAAAAAAAAAAAAAAAAAAAATCAAAAATAATAAGTAAAATAAAATAGGAAAAGCACAGACCCGTCTGGTGTGCATAACCAGCATATAAACAAGTTGAACAAAGAAATAGAGTACATCAATAATAGCAGTATCTTGTATGCCTTATGTGGGGCGGCCGATGGGCCACACTAGTTAGTAGAGTAAGGGTGCCACCATAGGAACAGTGGGTGCACAACTGTGGTAGGCGTGGAGGGCACATGGAATGTGGGGGCCTCACATATTACTGTCCCACCACTGATAACAAGCCGGGGGTGTTGTCCATGTGACTATAATTAAGACATGGTCCCCCGACCCGCGGCCGGGGCGGGGGGAGGGGGGCTCAATAGCCTCCATCTGACCTCTCCCCGCTCCCCGCACGCAGCGTGGGGCACCGATATGCTACGGTGCACGCTCTGGCGGGACACCCTGTGCCCCCTGTAAAGGGGGGCCCATCCCGCGAGCGCGGAGGCTCATGGTAATTACAACACCCGCCAGCATAACAGACATTTCTTTAACTGGCATAAATGCATACCATTGCAAAACATATATAAGAAGAGAAAAAAAAAAAAAAGGGGGGGGGGGAAAGAGGGGAAGGAAAAGGACAAGGAAAGGAAAGGAGGAAAGGAAGGAGTGATCCGAGCGTACCTGTCTTTCTGTAGGAGGCCTCATTCCAGGCCGCACCGAGCACACCCTCAAGCGTAGCCATCAAACCAGGTAAACTCCATTAGTCTCACTATGTCAGAGGGTAGCTCTCAGTCTTCTAAGCTCTCGACAGCCTGCGGTTTTTAAGAGAAGGTTCTGCCAGTTCCAATAAAGCTATGTCTAGGCTAGATGGCACGTATCCAGGATCTGTGACGTAATCGGTCCAGGGTGTCCAGATACCGGCAAACCGGTCTCGGGAGTCCCTACAGGTCGCTATCCAGTCTTCAGCCTCTCGGACTGCATTTACCCCACCGATCCACTCCTCCCGGGTAGGGACTCTGGGCTGCTTCCAAAAAGTTGGGAGCAGGCGTCTAGCCGCATTTAATAAGTGGGGCAGTACGCTCTTCCTATATTGACTGAGTGGGATCGGAGGGACATGCAAGAGGAAGTGCGTCGGAGAGAGGGGAACATCAATCCCCGTTATGCTCATTATTTGGTCCTTGATGTCTTCCCAAAAGGGCCTGATTAGGGGACATTCCCACCATATGTGGATAAGCGTACCCCTGTGCCCGCAGCCACGCCAGCAAAGCTCCGATCCAGAAGGATATATGCGTGCCATATCCGCTGGTACCCGATACCAGCGGGACAATATCTTATAGTTTGTTTCTTGAGCTTTTGAGTCTATGGAGGACGAGTGAGTAAGGTCGTACAGGTGAGTCAACTGTGAGTCAGTGAATTCCTGTCCTAAGTCTCTTTCCCAGCTTCGAATAAAAGCAGGTTTAGGTTGATGGGCAGCAGAGCCAAGAAGTCGGTATAGTTCCGACACCATGTGGGGGATAGGTTCCTCATTAACGAAGAGGTGCTCGAACGGGGTGAGGGAGGTTGGGTCCCTAATTGAGTGGCCATGTTTCTCAAAGAAGTGGTGTAACTGCCTATACCTCCAAAAGTTCATACGGGAGCCCTGGTGTCTGGCCTGCAGGGCGCTAAAGCTCAGGAGCTTACCATCTTTCATGAGCTTGCCGCAGCTGGCGTTTCCATCATCCACCCAGGGCCCAAAAAAGGCCATCTGTTCACCTGGGGGGAACCACAGGAACCCACCCAGTGGGGCCAGCGGGGACATAGGGGGGGCAATTTTCAAAACCGAATTGGTCCGGTCCCAGACTGAGAGCACCTGGGCTGTCAGTGGGGAGGTCGTTACCGATAGCCCCCTATATTCCCGGGGTAGCCATGGTGCATAGGATAAATTCCTGCCCGCCAAGCATTTCTCCAGGGAAACCCATAGTTTTGAGTGGGTATGGAAACGCCAGTTTAGTATTCTCTGGAGGGCTATGGCCCTGTAGTAGCGTCTGACATCGGGGATCCCCAGGCCGCCCTCTCGTTTTTGGCGCCTCAGCACCCTTAGGGCTATTCTAGGTTTCCGTGCGTTCCATACGAACGCGGACAGCATGCTGGACAATCGGTCAAAGAAGAGCCTAGGTAGGGGTATCGGTAGCATTTGTAAGTAGAAGAGTACACGTGGCAGTATATTCATTTTTATGATGTTTACTCGTCCCAACCATGTGAAGGCAGTCTGCGTCCATTGTGAGAGGTCTCTCTGGACCGCAGTAAGCAGCGGGGGATAGTTGGCCATATACAAGGTGTTGAAGCGGTCCGTGAGTTGCACTCCCAAATATCGTAGAGATGATTCAGCCCAGGTAAAGGGAAAGGCAGACCGGAGGCTCTTAGTTAAGAGGGGGGGCAGATGGATGGGCAGGAGTTCAGACTTTGTATAGTTTATTTTAAAGTTTGAGAGTGAGCCAAATTGCTTAAGTTCCTTCATCAGGTTAGGCAAAGAGATCAGGGGGTCCGAGAGGTGGAATAAGACATCATCGGCGTATGCCGAAAGCTTATGTTCCGTGTTGCCCACTTTTAGACCCTTGATGTCCTTACTGGCCCGCACGGCGCGAAGCAGAGGCTCCAGCGCTAGGGCGAATAAAAGGGGTGAGAGGGGGCACCCCTGCCTCGTGCCGTTCCTGATGGGGAAGCTGGATGAGAGGGTCCCGTTCACTTTAACCTGCGCGCAAGGTGTAGAGTATAGAGCCATGATTGATGTCAGTATTCGCGGCCCCAGTCCTATGGACTCAAGTACCGCTTTCAAATAGGACCAATCGACCCGGTCGAAAGCCTTTTCCGCGTCAGTTGATAGTATTATGTATGGCTGGGGATCCGGGCGGGTACGGGCCCAGTGAATAAGTTGGATTGCTCTAAGGGAGTTGTCCCTAGCCTCCCTGCCTACAATGAAACCTGTTTGGTCGGGATGGACTAGCTCAGGCATGAGGTGTTTAAGTCTATTGGCCAAAATTTTTGCCAGGAGTTTTATGTCCACATTAAGAAGTGAAATGGGGCGATAGCTTTGGGGGATAGTGGGGTCCTTGCCCTCCTTTGGGATCACTGTAATGTGGGCTAGTAGAGCCCCCGGGGGGATGGCAGTACCCCCCGCCACGGAGTTGAAATATTTGCACATAGGTGCCGCTAGGTGAGAAAAGAAGGCCTTGTAGTACCTTTTAGTGAGCCCATCCGGGCCGGGGCTCTTCCCATTGGGCAAGGACTCCACCGTCGCACCCAGTTCAGTTGGGGTGATCGGGAGCTCCAAAGCAGCGCGTTGGTCTTCCGTGAGGGGGGGGGTACCAGCCGCCGCCAAGTAGGCCTGGACCGCCATTTGTCTGGTATCTCGTGCTTCAGGTGGGAGCTCGGATTCCAAATTGTATAGTTTGGCGTAGTATTCTCGGAACCCTGCGGCGATTTTAGAGGACTGTACCGTCAAATCCCCGGGAGAGGAGCGTAGTTTGTGTATGTATGCCTGCGCATGTTTTTTCCTGAGTGCCCGTGCGAGCATACGACCACATTTATTTCCGTGCTCGTAAAATTTATGTGACATAAATCTAAACTGTTTACGAGTTTGGCGGTCTAAAAGACGTAGGAACAGTTCCCGTAGCTCAGTGAGAGCCTGTAGTGCTTTGGGGTCTCCATTTGCCTTGTGTTGGAGTTCAGCTTTCTGAAGGGCTGTGTGCACCCTCTGGAAGTCTGCCTGGCGGTCTCGCTTTAGTCTGGAGCCCTGGGAGATCAATATTCCCCTGACCACAGCTTTATGAGCCTCCCATACTACACCCTCGCTGACATCAACAGTGGAGTTTTCTTTAAAGTAGTGGGTTAAGGTGTCATTTACCTCCTCCACCACCACTACATCATCTAGCAAATTTTCATTCAGCCTCCACGTCCAGGTTCTATAAGTACCTGATGGCATGGTGAAGGCAATTGTGACTGGGGCATGGTCAGAGATAGTGATGTTGCCAATGGACGCAGACTGCAAGAGCTCCAAGGTGGTACGGTCTACATATATATGGTCTATGCGCGTGTAAACATTGTGTACCTTGGAGTAGTAGCTGAAGTCTCGATCTGAGGGATGCAATACCCGCCAACTATCCACCAAGAGGTGGGATTGGAGGGTCTTGCGAAAATGTTTGAGGAACGCATAGGGGTGTGAGGGTTTTGCGTGAGACGTGTCAAGCAGGGGGTCTGGGCTGACGTTAAAGTCTCCCCCGAGGATCAAGAGGCCTTCTCGGAAGTCGGCCAGTTGCTCCAAGGTCGAGTCAATGAAGGAAAGTTGGGCGGTGTTAGGGGCATAGATGGTTGCAAACGTGTAGGTTTGTCCTGCTATACTACCCTTCAGGAAGACATACCTACCCAAAGGGTCGATTTTATTACCCGTGGGCTGGAAAGGGCAGGACTTGTGGATTGCTATGGCCGTCCCTCTAGACTTGGAGACAGGGGAGTTACTGAGAAACCACTGATTAAAGAGGTGAGTGGGCAGCTTAGGAAGTGATTGGGGCGTGAAGTGGGTCTCTTGAAGGAAAACTACCTGTGCCTTGAGCCGTTTTAGTTCCCACCATAATTTGCTGCGTTTGTGAGGGGAACAGAGGCCTCTAACATTATATGAGCTTACCTTTAAAGTAGCCATGGGGAGGTCTGGGAATGGTCGAGGTGCCAAAGTCGGTGGTGTGCTCGGCGCGGGTGGCAATGCAGTGGAACACTCCTGAGAGAGGGAAAAGAGAGAGGAAGGAAAGGGAGGGAGAAAGTGATAGGACAAAACAACAAAAAAGAAAAGAAAAAACATATGAGAGCAGTATCAAAAACATATTGAGCAAGACAAACTGGCCGAAGCCATTTTAACATGTAAAACATCTGAGGGTCGTGTTCGAGACCCCGCCCCCTATAGGGGGGGGGGGAGTCCCCGACCACGGACCCGTGATCCCAATGGGGATCTGTACCCAGAAAGAGGGCGGCCTACTCGGGGTACGTGAACCAACATAGGGGGGAAGGTGAGGGGTCACTGTCTCCGTCCACCGCATCTAACTATGTGCGGTATAGGGGGAGTAAGAAAGGGGTCACCCATACTCGGTCCCCATGGGGTGCGGGCTCTACTAAGTCTGTCGCGAGTGGTCGGGGTGCCACTTAAGCTTATGAGATCCCAACCAGCTCAATCAGGCGGCTGGGCAAAAAGAGAGATTGAGTTAGTTGCCAAAATAAGTGCGAGCAAACAAGGTCCATCTTCAGCAGCATAGGGGAGTCCAAGGCACAGCCTTCGAGGGGGAATCTTTCAAAGGTGGGGCCCGTGCACCGGCATGGGCTAATTTTGCCATCAGTCTCTCGGGGCCGGGCCTGGTGAAGAATCGGAGGGATGTCGTCTGCGGTCTCGTCTGCGGTTCTTGCGCCCAGCTGGCAGCCACGGTTGAGTTGATTGTGGCTTAGGGTCTAGGTGGTTGGATGTTCCCCGCCAGTCTGGGAAGTCCACAGGGTCTAATTCAAGAGAGGCCAGGAAGTTTGGCAGGTCATCTTTGGTGCGGAGGGTCACCGTCTTGCCAGCTTTGGTGACTTGGAGGTAGAAGGGAAAGCCCCAGCGGTACTGCAAGCCTGCTTCGTGTATAGCTACTAGGAGGGGGCGAAGTGATCGTCGTTGCATGAGAGTGCGCCTGGAAATATCTTGATAGAAGGTTAAATGTGCGCCATCAAAGTCAAAGTAGGGCTTGCCGCGCATTTTTTGCATAATGCGGTCTTTAAGCGTGTATTTATGTAGCTTACATATGATGTCCCGTGGGTTATTCACGTCTTGGGATGGGGGCTTAAGGGCCCTGTGCGCACGATCTATTTCCACAGAGTCAGTAGCAGGCAGTCCCAATATTTCCTTAAATATGCCCTCCAAGCTAGGGATAATGTCTCTAGTTGTTGTCGCTTCAGGCATTCCTCTTATTCTGATGTTGGCCCTGCGACTGCGGTTCTCCATATCATCTAACTGACAGAGCAGGGCCTCAATCTGGTGATCTTGCGTAGTGCACTTATCCTGGAGCATGGAAATCACTGGGATGGTGTCCTCCAATCTTTGCTCTAGGGCCTCCACTCTACCCCCCAGGTGCAAGGTATCAGCTTTAAGTTGAGCAATGTCCTCCTTGAGGGCCTTCTCTACCCTGTCTGCGAAGCGCTCCAGGTCATCTCTGGTGGGGAGAGACCAAATATGGCGCCTGAGGTCTGCATCAGCCAGCGGGTCTGGGGCTCCAGAGTCTCTGGCCAGGGTTGATGGAGAGCCAGGAGAGATGGAGGGGGGCGAGTCACTCACCGACCCTGGGGATGGTATGGGGGAGCCTGAAGGCTGATGCGATCGTGCGTCGGAGCTCTGCGAGGCCTTGGGTGCTTTCTGGGCCTTCGCGACCGGCGCCATCTTTGAAGCCTCGCGGCTCTGCCCACGGGTCCTGGGGAAGAAAGACTCCAGCTGCCCCTGTCTGGTCCGATCGTAGCGTGGTGGCTGTGAGGACGCCCGGTTCCGCTGGGACATGTTAGGTGTCAGCTGGGGTGAGTGTCTCCCTCGTAGCTTATGGCAAGTGCGGCGGCGGGACGGAGCTGCAGAGACACGCGTCCTCACTCCTCCATGGTCAGGACACGCCCCCCCCTCCCTTCTTCTAACATCAATTAGATTGCAGCTGCATGTCCAAGTAATTTCAGTTTTTTACATTAGTGGTGCAATTCTGTTATTCATCTGTAGAAGAGTCCATAATAGGCAGTAAATCGACAAAAGGTACAGTAGCTATAATAAACAGGGTCCAGCTTAAAGCGGAGTTCCACTCAAAAGTAGAAGCTCTGCTTGTTTGCTTTCTTCCCCCCTCCAGTGACACATTTGGCACGTTTCGGGGGGGGGGGGGCGGGGTACCTGTTTCTGACAGGTACCCCTCTCCACTTCTGAGAGACCTGGCTGCGGCAAGGTCCCCTGGGTTCTCGGCCCCTCTTCCTCCTTCCTCCGCCGCTGGGCCAGTCAGAAAAGCCTTCACTGCCGGTTTCCCTTACCACGAATGGCGGTGACAGCACCCAAGAGCCGATTGGAAACAGACATTGCAGGATCCATGTACAGGTAAGTGTCCTAATATTAAAAGTCAGCAGCTACTGAATTTGTATCTGCTGAATTTACATTTTTTGGTGGGGGGGGGGGGGGCAGAACTCCTCTTTAAGCTAGCACAAGTTCATATAAGTCCATAGGGGTGGTTCAGACCGACAGTTTAATGGCTACATTTTGGCAGTCTTTCGCCAGGCCAACCTCCCAGGGAACTAATAAGCCCCTATTTATTTGGTATGACCTGCAGGGGGCGGTTACATTCCTGAAAAGAGCAGGACAACTTGTCTAGTAGCGTCAACTGTTCCTTGTCAGGAAACACCAGCTCAGCAGGCCAACCCGAGGACACAGTGCAACAATTCTACATTGTAACAAGTAGCTTTGGCACGTAAACATAGTTTACGTGTCAAAGCTACTTGTTACAATGTAGAATTGTGACCTGATCAACCTCAGAGCATCAACACAGTAGAAACAAAACATTTAACAATTCAGAAACATTTCGGAAGTGCCTGCTTACAAGCAGGGTTCCTTCTTTTCATTTTCCTCTTCCCACATTTCTTCCTTTTATTTTTCCTCTTCCATTCCCTCCCCTTTCCCCTCTCTTCTTTTCCCTCCCCTTTCCTCTCTCTTCTTTTCCCTCCCCTTTCCTCTCTCTTCTTTTCCCTCCCCTTTCCCCTCTCTTCTTTTCCCTCCCATTTCGCTTCTCTTACCTTTCCTCCCATTTCCCTTCTCTTCTCTTTCCTTCCCTTCCCTCCCCTTTCCCTTCCCTTCCCTTCTCTTCTCTTCTCTACTCTTCTCTTCTCTTCTATTCTCTTCTCTTTCCTTCCCTCCCCTTTCCCTTCTCTTCTCTTCCCTTCTCTTCCCTTTCCCCTCTCGCTCTTTTCCCTCCTCTTTCCCTTCTCTTACATTTCCTCCCATTTCCCTTCCCTTCCCTTCTCTTCTCTTCTCTTTCCCTCCCCTTTTCTTTCTCTTTCCTTCCCTCCCCTTTCCTTCCCTCCCCTTTCCCTTCTCTTCCCTCCCCTTTCCCTTCTCTTTCCTTCCCTTCCCCTTCCCTTCT